>JAABUG020109421.1:0-70407 GCA_011319215.2 Scortechinia acanthostroma
CTGACCATTGAATCAGAAACGCCTGAAACTGACAAAGGCAGCTGCTTGTGCCGTAGTCGATGCCCGAGTGAGAGATCATCGTGGCTACATTTGCCATGATATTTCCCCATGATGCATAAAATACGAGACGATTGATCGGCTTGCGGAAGGAACTCGATGCGAGGAAAGAGACGACTATGATACTTGTTCCAATGAGAGAGACCGTTGAGCATATGCGTTCTGTCGTCGATATGGCGAATAGTTCTCGCTGTGTGAGCGACATGACGCCGTGAACATGCTGATCAAACTGACCAGTATCCAAGATTGTCACAGCCTTATGCAAGGAAGGGAAAAATGGAAAAAGGAATGAGAGGGGTAATGAAGGAAAGAAAAGTTGGAGCAGAGTACGGTAATAGGTCTCTATTATCCAAGGTCACACCAGAGTCTGTGGCACACTCAGCTCAGGGTCTCGGGCGCTGGAGGCGAATCGACTCTTGCGAACCTAAATGTGGGATATCGAGACTCTATTTAGAGTTTATCGAATCAATATTAGACAGGTCCTCTCAGCCCTTTTCAGGAATCAGGACTCGGTCCTGCCCGTGGATAATATAGCCACTGCGATAGGGGTCTAGGCTGCTCACATGGTTTAGTCGGAGGACAAACCATGTTCGATAATAATGCATGACGAGGGCTACCAATAATAATAGCAGAAGGACTGACTGTCGTCAACAGAACCCTAATGCAGGAGGAAACCCGTGGATAGAACAAAGCATGAAACAATTCGGTCTTCTTGGTTTCCTTGACTCGACCAGTCACCAACCCCAGGCCGGAGATTCCGTTTGTAAGCTTATCCTGCTTTTGTCATTATTCTTCTTATTCTTCTTCCATGTGGCCTGTCTAGTCAATCTAGTGGAGCAGGGGAAATTTGCGGGGATGTTGATCTCTAAGTTTATTCTCTGTTCCTTCTCGTATTAGTCTAATTAGTCTTCTTCTAATGGACGGGAAATACGAACCGGATGATTCATTATTCAAACTTGGCAAACCTAAACTCGTTACAAAGAATTGATCCTTCATCATCAGGCGTATGTAGTCAAGAATAGATATGCTTGCATGGATTATGGAAACAAAAAGGGGACGCAGAGCCGACGACAAAGGAAAAGAACCACCCAGGTCTTATGCATGGTCAAGCCTCACAAGCTTCTTTCAGAGAAGATGGTTGAACGCGTCGAGGAGGAAGGCTGTGCAAATTCGTCATCTTCCATAGAACAAAGGCTAGAATCGACGATCGGTACCCAATAAGTACTCCATAAAGGACGGTACCTGTGAGACGTATCAGCCTAACCTGGATCAATCACCACTGGGCGCTAAGGACCCTGATAGGAATAATGAATCGGTCAATGCTTTATGTTAAGGTCAATTGAGCC
Source organism: Scortechinia acanthostroma (assembly GCA_011319215.2). Taxonomy (NCBI): domain Eukaryota; kingdom Fungi; phylum Ascomycota; class Sordariomycetes; order Coronophorales; family Scortechiniaceae; genus Scortechinia; species Scortechinia acanthostroma. The sequence goes on from JAABUG020109421.1 coordinate 1,404, forward strand.
GACGCCACACCTTTCTATTCAACCTAGTTGTGAACTTGTGGACGGTCAAATGTCCGACTGATCTAGTTTCTATTCGATTGTGGATAAATGACCAGAACCTCTTATCATGTAGGATTGTGAAACTTCGAAGCTATCGAAAACTACCTATCTACTCGGACATAGCCGGTCGCTTTGTTCACATTCGCCTTGCGACGTCTACGTATCAGATCACGACTCGGAGCAATATTAAGCGTCAGGTATCTGTTGACTTGAGCTTCAAGGATACAAGCTAGTACAGTAGTCGAAAAGATAGTGAAGCTTTAAATAGAACACAAAACGCTATTCACAATGCCCTACAGTCGGCTACCTTTGTCTCTTGCAAAAGCCAAACATGCATATCAAAACGTCAAAAGCTGCCAATATTAGCACTGATGTCCTTCTTCGGGTATAACGCCACGCTCCCGCATTTTGAACGTATAACCATCATCTCAGTTGTGCCCACTTCGGAAATATGAATTCAGCAGGAGAAAAAGAGGTAAGAGGCGAGAATCTGATCGGGGTGTCCCTGACACCTTTAGTAGGCCTGCTGTGGTGGGACCATCCCTCCGTAACCTCCAGCCATTTGTTGTTGCTGCTGCTGCTGCTGTTGTTGTTGCTGCTGCTGCAACTGAGCCTGTAATTGAGGTAGGTCATGGAACCAAGGATGCTGCAGTGCGTCCGCTGCACTGATGCGCATCTCTGGCCGTAATTGAAGCATCCGATTCAGCAAATCCAGTCCGAGGGGGTCAATCTGGGGCAGAATAAGCCCCAGATCTTGTGTCGCATATACGTGGAAATTCGGCTTGTACTCCGGTAGCTGGGAGATACCGGGCCACGAACGCTCCGAAGGTGTGCCCATCAGACGGAAGATCTTCTGCAGTTGGTCCTCGTTGGTCGTCCCGGGGAACAGAGGACGGCCGGTGTACAATTCTGCCATGATACATCCGGCGGACCAGATATCAATGCTTGTGTTATACGTTCTGCTGCCCAGGAGCACGTCCGGAGCACGGTACCACAGTGTCACCACTTCGTTGGAGAAGGTGTTAACGGGGATGCCGAAAGCACGGGCCAGGCCGAAGTCGCCCAACTTGAGCTGACCCTTCTTATTGATGAGGAGATTCTGAGGCTTTAGGTCTCGGTGGAGAACCCGGTTCTCATGACAGAAGGCGATCCCCTTGAGGAGCTGGTGCATGAATGACTTGATCGTGGCGTGGTCCAGCTGACCCCGGTCGCCTCGCGTATCCATGTACTTCTTCAGATCCTTATCCATGTACTCGAACACAAGCATGAGCTTGTTCTCCGTATGAATTACATCGTAAAGCGAGACAATACTCTCGTGCTTCAGTTCCTTCATCAACGAGATCTCTCGAATGGCCGTCGATGGTGTTCCTTCCTCCGAATCAAGGTGAATCTCCTTCAACGCCACCAGCTCGCCGGTCTGGCGGTTGCGTCCTTTAAAAACCTGCGAAGCTTGAGATCAATATCGCTGCGAAGAATTGGAGGGATGCTCCGGCATGGAATGAAATGCCGAGGCGAAGGAAGCGGAAGGAGCATCGAACGTACGGTAGCATATGTACCTTCACCCAGCTAGAGACGAAGCACAAGTTAGATTCGCATCCATGCAGCAGTAGAAAGCGGGTTCACGCACCTTTTCCAGCTGCTGGAAAGAGCTGGGTTGCTGCGACTTATCCATCGTCTGAGAAGAGATAGTACCTCTGTGTGTGACGGGGATCTGCTGGGTCGAGACTTTTGGGCGTTGGGTAGGGAAAAGAAAGGATTTGGGAGATACAAGGGTAGATACGATTTCAGAAAAAGAAGACGGATTGTTGTACTCTAAACGCGGATCCCTTGCGGTTCTGGATGGGGTTCGATAGTCCATGCTCGGGGTGATCTGATCGCAACTTGTTTGAGCCAGCCCCGCGCGGCCTATCTTGGGAATGGCAAATCGCGGGCGGTTGCTTATCCACCTGCGCGGCTCTATCAATCAGGTACCCAGCGCCTATAACTGACCAATCTTCCGTGTATGTAACTGGATCGGAGAGATTTCCACTTTTGAGTACCTCTCGTAAACATTTCTATTTGTGACAATTGAAGGTGTTCTAGATAGTTCTGGTCCGGTTGTGCTATCCAACAGAAGACTGTTTCTCGGGTAGAGGTAGTCCTGAGTGTTAACTATCTATCATCTATGCATATATGGACTTTTTCTGGGTATATCCAGTGTACAGCGCATGCAGTTCTCGGCTCTAAACCTTCATCCGTAACTGAATTTAGGAAGCAGCGACACCACAGGGGGAAGAATTGCCTCAGACGGAAAGCTGCAACGGACATGCAAGGATGAGACATCGCTATTCGTGCCAAATAGGACTGATTCATTCCTTACGCCTCCCAGGTTGATTATGGCTATAGGCATCCCTCTCTTGTGGGCTCTCTCCACTAATCGCCATGCCGAATACGTAGCAAGACTGGTTCCTAGAATCAGTAGCCTGCCAGCATCATCGATGGCCTCCTCAGCAGCTGATTTCACTGCAGGGTCAATATTTTCACCAAACATGACGACCGCAGGTTTCAGAATGCCAGCGGTAGAAGAAGGAAGCCATGCACCATCCTTTTCCACTTCTACCCTGGCCCGTGTGCCATCCTTCAGTCTTGGAGGGTTCTCCAGGCAAGTAGGACAAGAAGGGTACCTAAACGTGGAGTATGGAGCCTCGGCCAAGTCCACGTCACCATCTGGGTTTAGCTTAAAACCCTTCCGTCTCTGCTCTTCGGGATTGTTCGTGTCGAGGGCTCCTGCTTCGACCATCCGGCTAAGAAACTCCGCCCAGGCGGGGTTGAGCCTCTCGAGCGACTTCTGAAACTCAGCGCGCGAAGAATGGTTTCGACAGCTAGTACACACGACAGACTTCAAGTGGCCATGAAGTTCGACGGTCGGTAGCTCGGGATGCGCAATTGAGTGGAAGGAGTCAACATTCTGCGTCACAACGGAACTGACGAAGCCCTTGGCGCTGAGGTCCCGGATAGCCCAGTGCGTCGAGTTGGGCTGCGCTTTCAACAATCCAGGCCACCCAACGAAGCTCCGAGCCCAATATCTTTTGCGAGACTCGTGCCGTGAAACAAACTCGTGGAAATATATAGGCCTGTAGGTTTTGTTCGTGACGTAGGTGCCGTTTTCTCCTCGATAGTCGGAGAGTCCAGACGCTACCGAAATACCAGCACCAGTCAAGAGAACGGCCTGCGAATGTCGGCCAACATCCACTCCGCGAAGGTATGGGGATGGAGGAGCTGTGAAAAATGAGAAGATGGCATTGATCGCTCCTGAAAGTGTACTCGCAGACGGCGGTAGAATAATTGGGGGAGGCAGCGGACCGGTCAACGGTATACGGATCGAGGGTTTCGTCATTGAAGACGCATCGTTGACTGTGAGAAGCTACGGAGATCGAAGCGATCGTCAGTGTTGACCTGTTATGCTATTCAAATGGCTGAGTGAAGTATTGGGAGTTTTACTATCACTGAGACTCTCTAGACCAGTGGGTATGATGTAACTAAGCCGATCACCTAAAGTAAGTTAGTTCGATGTGTAATGACTAATCTCGATATCACATGACATTGTGGTTTATACAGTATACGAGCTGGTGTCTAACCTTTCGCTTGCAAATTGACAGGAAAGTCGTGAGCTTGACGTTTCTAGATGAATGTAAAGAAGAATTTATAAATATATTTTCTGGTAAGCAAGCCTTCTACAAGATTGAAGTCGGATATCTCGTCTAAAGAACATAGTAGACGTCTCAATTTCCCCGGATTATTTGCACGTGACTGATCCAGAGCAGAGTCTTCGAACGTCATCGTCTTCATTCCAGATATTATTCTTCAAATTCAGCGTGAACTGATAGCATTCCTTGTCTTCTATAGACTGTTCTTGAGTCGTCGGGGTGAATTGGCTTCTGGTCCAATTCATCCGCTTCGTCCTCTTTGGACATGTTTCCCTCCCAGGCTGGCAATCTAGATCTAGATGCTCTGAGTGGTATTTGCGGGTATGATCCTAAACTCTTTGATTTTTATTGAAACAAACGGGGGATTGATGCGGGAGCAAAGAGATCGAGAAGGAATTAATATTCTTAGAGTGATCACTGACTGGCGCATATAGGTCAATTTCCATTGCCTGCTGGGTCGTTGTTTTCTCACCGCAGATCATTGAGAATTTCCGTCGTGGCTCTGCTGATGGTCTTTCGCTACTCTTTCTCGTGGTCTGGCTAGCAGGGGATGTTTTCAATATCCTTGGTGCCGTCCTTCAGGGCGTGCTACCTACAATGACCATCCTCGCCGTCTACTACACCCTCGCAGACATTGTTCTTTTGGGCCAATGCTTCTACTACCGGGGTTTCACGCTGCGAGATGAACTGTCTAGTCCCGCTTCTCCCGCAGAGATCATCACCGAAGATGAGCCTTCGCAGACTAGAAAGGCAACCGAGCGTACCTCTCTACTTCCTGCCAAGTCTAATGGCCAGGCACGTCACGTCCAAGTGCAAGAGCCTCAGGCCCCCTCCGGTCAGGCGGGTTCAGCAACAACCTCACAAGTGCCGCCGTTACCATCGCATTCGGACCATCGGCGACACTCTGCAACATCCTTCCGGGAGATCCTCCATCCGAACGTCGACGGGACACATCTGTCGCCTGCAACACCTTTCATCGAGCCGACTTCCAAGGAATCTTTGTCTGCTCGACGCATCTCCACTCTCCAGGCTGTCTTTTTTAACTTCACTGCCATTGCTCTTGTCTGCGCTGCAGGAGTGCTAGGCTGGTATGTCAGCCCTAGCTCTTCCAAGAACAGAGAACCAGCATCGCCTGGAGACGACCGCGATTCATCGTCTCTGGCTTTCGACACCCTAGGCCAGGTTTTTGGCTATCTATGCGCCGCCCTGTACCTAGGCTCACGCCTGCCCCAGATTCTTCTCAACTACCGGCGCAAATCTACCGAGGGGGTATCTCTGCTCTTTTTTCTCTTCGCTTGTATCGGCAACCTGACCTACGTGCTATCTATCCTGGCTTACTCCCCAGTCTGCGAACACCCTCGCCACTGTCGCCCCGGAGAAGCCGCTGCGCTCTACGGCCGGTATGTGCTTGTTAATCTGTCGTGGTTGATAGGCAGCTTTGGGACTCTCTTGCTTGACATGGGCATTTTCATTCAATTTTTCTTGTACAAAGAAAACGGAGACGGGATAGATGAGATCAGTGCCTATGACTGATTGGGCGACTAATATACAAGTCGGAAATGGATCCAAAAAAGGCGTTTGGAGTGCAGATGTTCCTAGGGGTTCCGCTTCTTGTTTTAAGATGACGATAGTCTACTCGCAAAATGTATATATAGATGAGAAAGAAGAGAAGGTCGTCATAATATCGTTAGAAAGGTATCTCTTGGTCTCATTATAGCCATGCGATGAATTTGGATAGACCCGAAGCAAAACACCCGCTAGATGCAAAGCGTATCCAACTGTAATGCTGTCAACGCTTTTCCCTCCCTGACGGTCTACTGAATTATCCCTACTGTAGCATGAGTACGGCCGACTTAGTCACTGGGTGGCCGCGCTTCCACTTTGCCTTGGCTCACTTCGTTCCAGTTGGTGCTCAAAGCCGTGCCCTGGCTCTCCACATAGCTCTTCATCATGGCCCGACGGGTGTCCGGGTCCGCGTTGGCATACAGTTTCTTAAAGAAAGCATCCACCGGATCGCCAGTGCCGTAGTCAGAGTCGATGGAATCCGCGCCGTCGGATTCATCGCCACTGTCCTCACCAGCTTTTGCGTCCTTTTCCACTTTCGGATCCTTATCCTTGCCTTTGGCTTTCGGCTTCTTCGCTGTCAGGGTTGATGCGACTTTATCCCAGTCTTTAGCGCCGCGCCGGGAGGAGGTTGGGTAGGAAGGTCCGCTTTCGGCTGCGGGGGCTGCTCCTACCACGGCCTGTCGGTCAGAGAGTTTGGCGCTCGACGACGACGCTTCCAATGCACCCCATTTTTGGCCCGGTGTCTTTTTGCGTAGGACAAGTTCGATCTTGGTTGACACCACGGAAACCTTTGATGCAGATGGATCAATCGGTGCGAACAGGGGATCGAGAGTAAAAGCGTAGTCCGCGCCGGACGGGAGCGGGAATTGAATGGCTGCCTGTAGCGTTTCAACAGTCAGCTGCGGATCAATATCACGTGAACTGGGTGAAAAGAAAGTCCAGTTGTAATTCCACATACCGAGTCATCCTTGATCTCGGTGTCAACGCTGTCCTTGGACACTCCTTTGATATAAAGGGTCACGACAACCGAGTCATGAGACTGATACCATTCATGCCGGACCTTTTCTGTCGACGGACCTGTGGACGGTGAAGTGGCGGACGGTGCGGTTGGAGCCTGGCTTATTGTGCCCTGGGTCGCTGTCGTGGCAGTGCTCGTTTTTGTAGGATCTGTAGTCTTGTCGTTCGCCGGTGTGGTCTGTGCCTGAGTATTTCCCTCCTCGACTTTACCAGCCTTGAAAGCATCAAGCTGCTTCTTGAGATCTTTCTCAGACGGAATGGCCACGCCCTTGGGAAACTCTTCAATGGTGACCCTTGCTTTCTCGTCGCCCTCGGCCACCTTGCTAAGCTTCCCCTTAACTTTCAATGTCCAAATGGGAAGTTCCTGCTCATAGCCTTTCTTGGCAGACGAACGTGCAGCACCCCCGCCAGCCATCGCATCCTTCACTTTCTCTGATTTATCCTGATTTTCCGCCGTTGTGCCGATTTTCTCCTGGATGGTTCCGAACACGAAGGCCGCGTCGCCATATCGCTCAAGCTGATACAGGACGATGCCACGCCTCATTTGCGCAGACAGGATAAGCTCGCGTTTCGCGCGTTCTCGAGCGAGCGTAAGCGCGATTTCAGCATCGTGCAGCGCAGCCTGCAAGTTCGGACCTCCGTCTGCGGGCTTGAGTCGTGAAAAGGCAGTCGATCTCTTGATATAGTAGGCTGGGGCGCGAGGAAGCTCCGTCAGGGCTTGGGTGAAGAACCGGATGGCAGTGGGACAGTCAGAGTTGGCTAGGGCCTTGTCGCCCTCTGCTGCCGCGTTCATTCTTCTGTTCGTTTAAAGCTACTGTTATTCTCGCTTTGACGATCTCCGCACTTAGCTTGATAGAAGAGAGGGGTATGTTGCCGGAGGTTATTTCAGAGTAGACACTTGAGGTCGCCGCAGCTGGTGTTCAGAAAGGAAGGACTATATGGGAATATTTTCGTATTGAACAAGCTCTCAAAATATGGAGAGACATAGCTTATCTAAAGCTCTTGCTCAGTAGCTTGCTGGTTCTATGACTTTCTTTGGAGACTGCGGGGAGCACACGTGATGGCATTAGCCCGATCAGGTAAATCATCAGGGAGCCTACATATCCTCGTGGTATAGAGCGGTACGGAGTAATATTATTAGGCTAAGCTTTCCATTATAATACAGACAGCGTTCGTTGCTGATTCATTAACCGGTATGTCGCATATGTATCAAGAATCGTTCAAGGCACGGCTCAAATTCGTCTCACATCAGTTCTTCGTTGCCGAACTTGCGGCTGTAAAGACCCAGAGCTCGAATGGGCCAGTAGAACTTGTAGTTGGGATACGAGATCATGCTGTGATGAGTTAGCTATTGCGAGGGCAAACAGGTTTACAAACAGAAATACTTACCAAGATTGGTTGAAAACGCCCTCAATGGATTCTTGCAGCCACTCCCCGTTTGGTTGCTGCCGTGACATGAGCAGCTTCATGGCTTTCTGCAGTGGCGCCTTGTGTGGATATTCCGCCTCCATCAGTGCAAGACAAGCCCAAGCGGTTTGTGTTACTTGGGACTTTTCATGTTGAACGTAAACATGTTTCTCACTGCTGAGATAAGATTCACCCCATCCTCCGTCGTCCTTTTGCTTGGAGAGGAGGAACTCGCAGCCACGGCGCGCATACTCGCTGGTCTCGTAGGTTTCTCCGATACTGGCCAGGCTCTCCAGGGCAAACATGGCGGCATAGGTGAAGCAGATTCCCCAAGATCCGTACCAGCTTCCATCCGGTCTCTGCACGCGTTTGATATATTTCACGGCCTTGTCTTTCGCGGCCTTGATCTCGTCGGCCCGGTAGTCAGGGTAAAATCTGCTGAAAAGCGAAAGCGCGGTGACAGAAGCGGTGGTACATTCGGGATAGTCATAACCGATCATGATTCCGCCAAACACTTCCGCAGCATTGAGCCACTCCAGCTTCTCGGAGCCACGGGTGGTTTCGTACTCAGTGAAGCCACCCGAGGGATTTTGCATCAGTAGTAAGCAGTCGACACTGTCCTTCAGTCGCTCCACGGAGATGAGCTTTGGATAGCCGTGCATCTCCTGTAGTTGGATTGTCGACCGCAAGCCCTCCGCTGTGCAATCACTAACTGTATAGCCCTGTGTCTTGTTACTGAACGGCCAGGCGCCCTTTCGGTGTTGACGGTAACACTTTTCTTGATCTGGGACGTTCTCCCGAAGCTGGTGATCTTCGAGGAACTCCAAGGCTTTGGTGAGCATTGGTCGCCACTTGGGGTCATCTGCGAAACCGGCAACGACGATTGCTTGCGTGATGAAAGCGGTATCCCACACTTGAACTCCATTGGTTCCATTCATCAACATGCCTTCATTCTTCATCCACATGTAATCATTCAGACGCTCACGATGGCGACGAACTGAATAGCTGTCTGGCCCATCATGGAGATAGCACGCTACCATGTTCATCGGATTGCTCACAGGGCCTAAGCCTGCATAGTCCGTATTCTCATCTTCCATTCTGATCAATTCCCAGGTCCAATCCTCTGCGCGTTTCACCACTGCAGAAACCCGGAGGTAGGGGTTCCAGACAGAGACGAGGAGTTGGTTGAGCAGGTTCAAAAGCCAAGTCTTGGGATAGTAATTGTCAGCTTCATGGATCGAGTTCCGGTGGCTTGCAAAGTCGATGGAGTCGTAAGGCTGAGTGTACAGCTCCTGGCGCAACTGTTTCGTGAGCGGGTCCAGAGGGTGGGTGAATTTCTTGGACCATAGGTACGACATTGGTAAGTACACTTGACGTATATGAATCCACCACCGCCAAGGTGCAAAGGGAACCCAATCCGGAAGCAGCCTATACTATTGTTAGGCTCTTGTTGATGTTTTAGAAGAGAATGTGCGGCAGAATGCAACGTACCAAAGCTCAGGCGGGACAGGATTGACGCATTCCCATTCCATGACACCAAGGATACTGAGCCAAAATTTAGACCAGTGCGGCCCATATATGGCTCCGCCGAACTTGTGTAAGAGCCCGCGGGCTTTGATCATACGAGGGTCGTCTTCGCTGGCACCAAGCAGGCGCAGTGCCACGTAGTTCATGCAAGTACCAAAGACAGAGCTATGTGCCTCAATGTGCAAGCCCCAGCCGCCGTCTTCCGGGTGCTGACGAGCAAAGAGATACCTTTTGATCTCAGTCGCATACTCCGGCGGGATTGGAGTATTGGTCACATAGTACGTGATTATGCAGCCTGGAAGCAAGAACATCGGGCCTCCGTACTCACAGGCCCAATTGCCTGGATCAAGTTGCAATTTGGAGAAGAATTCCAAGCCATTCTCAGCACATTGCAATGGCGTTTTTGCTTTTGGCAGCTCGGGGAGTCCCTGAGGTAGAATAGTCAGGTCTGTGTATGCAAAACATGCGGTTCGTACCAGCAGAGTCGGAGGTGTTACCGTAGGGAGTCCCAGGAAATGCTTGTCAGCGACAGATTGAGGCCATTTCTCATTTTCTTCGTCAGATTCCAGGTAATGCCAGGTCTGGCGGCCCCGATCATCTAACAGTCTCCATCTTGAATAGTCTGTTTTGAGGTCTCCGTTCTCGTCAGGACTCAAATGACCCTGAGCTGCAGTTCTCCATGGGGCAATGGCGCCACCCGTCATTGTCTGCTCAAATTCCGGAGTTTTACCTTGAAGCTGAGGTTATTTACTCCGTACTACCTGGTCAGTTGAAAGGATGCGCAAATGATGAACAGGGGAAATAATAATGAAAAAGGGCACCATTACTTAAGAGCAGATCACATGCAGATGCAGATCCCCCAGGATGTTGACATGCATGGGCTTAGTCATCAGGGGCACAACTTTACTATGCCCGAGGTACATCAGGCAACACAGTAACATGTATCAGCATTGCTCCATCTGTATCTTAAGGAATGGAACAGGAACCATGGCATTGTAGATTGGCTGAAGCGTGTGTAAATTGGTTTGTTGACAGCACTGTCCAGTATACTCTTATTCTAGTCCAGGTTACAGTGGCTGGAAGCAAGAATATATTATTTTCAACTCTGAAAGAATCGAATTTTCATTGAAGCAGCATAGAAAGACTTCAAAAATCGAAAATTACGATGGCATCAGCGATGATTCCTGGACTTAGTAAAGGACACGATTTTCCCCAGTTCCTTCACTGCTGTGTCCAACTACATGGTCACTTGACTCGGCCTATCTACTCTTCTCCTCAATCTATTGACACAACGTATACGACCATGAGTCAACACTAGCAATGGAGGATACACTGGACAATGCTGAATCAAGCTCAGCTAGACCGGTTGCGAATCAGGAGCTGTCCCAGAAAGAGCGAGTTCAGACCTTCATTGATAATGCACTCATAAAAATCCTCGATGAGCTACGGACGCCAGACGGTAGACCAACCCTGACATTAAAACGAAGATCCAGAGGAGTTCCCTTTTCCATCAATCCCGAAAACCTGGCTCTAGAGACCGAGGAGAGAGAGATACTATCATGCTACACCTGGCCCGGTAGGAATGCTTATGAGGCTTGGAAGTTTAGTACGGATTTTCTTTCTCTTTGAAGATCTGAATCCAGCTAAATTCTTGTTAGCTGCCATCATCCGAGGAATAACAGTTATCGCGGAGGCACTCCAAGCTGGTCTGGTAGTTTCCAAAAGGTTTCAATGATCCTAAAATAAGGTAAGTTCGAGCGCTGGCTGATTGAGCAACAGAGACATCTATTACAGCGATCCAGCCTGCTTCGGTTCTCAGCAAATTGTTGACACGATAATCGATGATATTGCTCATACCATTGGGGTAGATAGAGCAGCGTTGAACGTGGTAATACTCTCAGATCGACTATTTGGCTTGAATATCCAGCTAACATCAGATGGCACAGGAAGCGGTAGCCAAAGGGCTGGTTGCGGGATACTATCGTCTGATGACCAAAGCTGGTGAAGTAATGGACGCTCGTTTTTCAACCAAGGTTGTTCAACATGTTCACGCTTCTCCCAGAAAAATAATGACGATCAGATGAGCTAGGATCTCCTGATACCGAGGACGGAAGATATTGAAGCAATCGACGCCTCCGAAGTGAAATGGGTCCTGATCCTGGAAAAAGAAGTAAGTGATGATATATCACGGCGTATCTCACGCTGCCCACAGTGTGGTAACATATCATTTCCAGGCAGTCTATCGTCGACTCTCGAGAAGCAGCTACCACACTAGAGCAGCCGCAGGCAAAGGTGTATTGGTAACAGTAAGTTCCCAAGGCTGGAACCACGGCGTAGTAACCGACACGAAAGCACAGGGCAAAGGCTATCCAGACCTGAGCACGCGAGCCTTCATTCGAAGACTGCTTGACGAGACTAGACATCTCCCCGAGGAGGAAATACCGCGCTTTTACGCTCTCGTCGATAGCGATCCCGATGGCATGGCAATCATGTCAACTTATAAATATGGCTCGATGGCGCATGCGCGCGACAACGAGAAGCTCAATGTTTCTAAGCTTCGCTGGCTGGGACTCCGAACGTCAGACGTCATTGGCGGTGCAGACTCATTCGGAGACGAGGCTTTCATACGACTGAGCCCGAGGGACAGAAAGAAGGCGATTGCAATGCTGTCGAACAATCCCGTGTGGGCAGAAAATGGGCCAGAGCAGGAATGGCGCGCAGAACTGCAGCAGATGCTCATGTTGAACTTGAAGGCCGAGATTGAAATTCTCTACGATCGACAGGAAGGACTTGAAGGGTGGATAGATAAGAAGATGACCGCTTCAAGCTGATACAAGGGGACAACGGACTTGTTGCTTCGCCGCCGAAGTTATAAAGTTTTCGATTGAAAATCGATGGAATGTAGAGGAAACAAGAGGTCTATGTCGCGCCAACCTGTTACGCAATGAGAAGGAATATCAACCTGCGAAAGCAACATGCTGAGTGATAAAAAGATTGAAAAGCAAATAAGACATCGGGAACACACCAGTAACGCCATTGATCCGACCGAATCTCCTTCCGATGACAACCAGCCAAGCTTCGATGCTAGGAGTGCCACATACAGTGACAGAGAAACTCATAGCACGAGCATCGCTCGAAGCTTATGTACAGCCCCAGGAATAATACCTTATATACCCATCCAGCGCATCCGCATGTGATTCCCTACAGTCCCAAGCCTTTCCTGACCTCATCACGAACCTTCCGCTCATACTCGCTTCTCCGCTCTCTCCACATTTTTGCCGCCTCGACATTGGCAGGACTTTCGTCGTTGGGTTCTGCCAGCATGCTCATGACAGAGATTAGGATCTTTTCCACGCTCTGAATGGGCGACCACCGCTCGGATGCATGCTCGTAATGGTTCGGATCATCGCCGGGAGGGTGCAGAATAGATATGCAGACGGTTCCGTTGGGATAGACTGTTAGGAGGACATGTCAGTGACCGCGTGGACTTGAAGGTGAGTAAAGTGAGAAGAGGCACGTTATTCCTCACCATTCGGATGCCACACCCCACCACCGACAAATTTCATTGTTGGCGGGCTCAGCGGGTAATCTTTGGGAAACTTGAGCTCTGCTGCAAACACGCCGCCTTCGTACGGTGTACCCTCAGGACCTTGAATCAAGGCCTCCCAGTGAAACATATCATCCTCGCTGACTGGGCCAGCCGTGATGCCGTCGGGTGGGTTTGTTGATAAGTTCTTATACTCGTGAAAGAGACGTTTCTGTGCAACGGACGACATCCTGTAACTGAGGATCCAAAATTGGAGGAAAGCGAGCGAGCAGACTTCGAGGCGTAGCGACAAAGAGTGGGAAAAGCGTTCAGTCGGTGACCGATGCCGTGGAAGTGGGCTGCGGAGAAGTGGTGATGGGTGTGGGGTCAAGGATCACAATCCCCGAATGTGCACGCTATCTAAATGACTTCTAGGTATAGTTAAGCCTGCAAAAAGTAGAGTGGATGGTCTAGAGATGGAGGATCAGTGGAAGGATGGAGATGCTGCCGGAGGATATTATTCCAAGTAGTACTTTATAGCTGACGACAGAAATGGAAACGGGTCTTGCCAGTTGCCACCCGGCAAGAATTCACAATGGCTTCCCCGAGGATCGGCCCGCAAGGACTGAAGACCGACCACAAGATCAATATGAGCGCTGATTGCTGCAACAACGAAAGGACAAGGAAAAGGGCTTGACAATCTCACATTGAAATATATCTACTAATAATACATTATTAATCTACATGGAGTAGTTCCCATTGTTATGAGAACCAGGAGAAATAAGCAGGTACAATCTATGCCAGGGGTATAGTCTCATCGCAATGATCAAAACCAGTCATCAGTCCCTTCTTCGCCCCCGTCATCTGGTTCCTCAATGTTCCAGGGGTCTTCGGGTTCGCGAAACCCAGGATCCTCCTGGTCCTCGGCCCATACGTCCCCGTAAGGGCTTGCTTGACCGGGAGCTGACGATTGCTGCTCGGGTGCGGGAGGCTGCTGTGCGTTGCTGTCTCCCGCCATGCCCCTTGACAACGCATCGTAACCAGCCATCGCACCCGCACCAGCTGCTCCTGCAGCAGCACCATCAGCAATTCCCCCAGCGGCGCCAGCCCTGCCAATGGTGCCCGCAGCCGCCTCACCTACAGCCCCTGCTTCGCCAGCAGCCGCACCGCCAGCAGCGGCGCCACTGGCAGCGGCCTCTCCGCCAATGCCGGGGAACCAGATGGGCATGAAGCCAAAACCACCAGCACCACTGTGACGACTAAAGTAATCGAAGTCAATGCTTACCGCAGTGGCCAGCATTACTGCCCGTTGATCCAGCGTCATTCCAGTCGGCGCGTTTGCTTGTGTGGTTGATTCCTCCGGACCAAGGGCCGCAGAATCCATGCGAAGAGCATAGACACCTGTGTCTGTGAACAATTCCCGCGCGAAGCCAACAAAATTCCGATTGACTGAGCCAATGAGTCGGTTCTCTGCCGAGCGTAGAGAAAAGTCCCATGACAAGAAGGGCTCATCTACATAGGCGAACTGATGGTATTCCCCAACATCTTGGCCGCTTTCACTTGTCTGAGTCAGTTGCATCTGCTGCGAATTCGATAACCCTGTCTGCGAAAAAGGCAATCTCTGAGTCCCCATTTCTGCGGCGCCAACAGGAGAGTGATTATAGGTGAAAAGGTTGTATTTCCGCCGCAACGGCGCCCACTGCTGCTGTGCTTCTCCAATGACTCGCATATCCTCTAATCCCAAAGGCGAGATCCGTGCATTTGAGTCGCCTGCAGCTTGGACAGTCTGGACAGCGGTTGAAGACGACAAGGCGCTTTTGGCAACATCAAGGGGGTCGTATACCCGAATGCGAGAGTTGATCCAAGAGAAGGGGCGGTGGAACTGAAAGGCGTTAGAAGATACATCCCTGGTCCAATTGCACAAACGGATATAGACATACTCGAAGCACCTCATTTTCGTGCCGATCAAACACATGCGTCACAAAACTTCGATGTGTTCGAAACCATTGTCGCGCCATCATACCTGCCATGCCCTTCTCTTGTTCGGCCATGTAGCCAATATGGTTTCCATTTGCATCCATGATGACGTATTTGTTCGCCTGTTCGAATCCGCTGCGAATCGCTAGTTAGCTTCGACGTGACCTTCCCTGAGATATATGAGGCTGCATACATCATCACATTCATCAACTCAAGCTGTCTTTGTATAACCAAACCAGAATTTGCCAATATCCCCATGGCCGGATGTGTCTCTCTGAGCACGCCATTGGGATTTTCTGGTATATGGACGGGAGAAAGTAAGGTGTTCTGAGCGGGGTCGTAGTTCGGATTCGGCCTGTTGGGTTCGGTATTTGGTTGTTCAGGTTGTTCAGATTGTTGTGGAGAGACTCTCCCTCTGTTATTTGCTATGGGCCTTGGTCTCGGTGTCGAATCTCGCGGGATTCGAGGGCTCCGACGTCCTCTTGTGAACGAGCTCGCGAAAGCACGGCCAGGCGCTACCGACCTTATCAGCGGTGTTCGTAGTCTTGAGCTCCACATAAAGGCCGTGACTCGAGGGTGTGAATGAATAGAGACTTGACGTATGTTCGTTCCTTGAGAGTTGGTAAATTCGTCTATCTCTTCCGCAAATGAAGACGAACGCTTTTGGAAGCTATCGAGGAGAAAGGTGGAAGAAATGTCGAGCTGTGGCGGAGCAAAGAGGAATGACGAACTTCCTTGTGCCGCGCGGGATTAAGCGGAGATATGGGACCGCGGAGAAGAAACCAGAAGAGCCAGAGCAGTCAACAAGTGTCATATTCATACTCTTGAACCCGGCATGAATCCTACATGGCTTTCATGGCTTTGACACCTATTCCATTTTATAGAGAGGTATGACCGGAGTTTATTGTTCTCGCTCGACTGGGACCGCAGGACCGAGCTCATCTTAGTTCCATATCAGGACCGCGAAACGAATGGCTGAGGACGCTGAAATGAGATTAAATATACGTACAACGTAAAGTCCGCTGCAAAAAGCAAGTTCTCCCTTGCTGTTGCTGCCCTTCACAATTCGTATGATTACAATAAACCTTTCCGAGCCAACTCAATCTTCCGCGCCGCCTCCCCAGGCTTGTAGCCTCCTTTCGAGATGCAGACAGCACTTCCTTCACCCAGTTCAACCTTATCTTCGACATTTGGATGCGCGCATGGGCAATGATGAGGAAAGTCAACGCAGGCAAGCGTCCCCGGACAGAGATATTTGTTGCAGTTGGCTGATACCGCGGCGCAACGAAGTCATTAGCTATTTTGTCCACGGTTTTTGATTGAGAAGCAAGATGCTGTAGGATAACTCACTTCCTTCCCATAGCTGCTGGTACCTAGCACTGTCGCTGGCAGAATTTTGTTTGCTTTGTTGGTGGTGTTCTTGGTGACCACCTCCAAACATGTGCTCGAAGAACTGGAATTGCGCCTGAGCGACGGAGGCCAGAAGGAGTAGAGCCCCGAGGCCTCTAACCAATGTGGAAAGCATGTTGTGATTGCTTTATTATAAAACACTGGTTGAGCTATGTGGAGAAGAATAAAATATAGAGTATTCGAATTGATAGCTGAATCGACAACAAACCAGTTGTCCGTTGTCCCTTGAAGCCAGGTATATCAACGGCACGTGACTCTCCGCCAACATTGGTGGAAAAAGTTGCGGTCTTCCAACAGTGATCACATTCCGCAATCCTCGCCGGTTGGGCATTGGAGTGACACCACTTTCTGTCCAGACCACAATGTTACAACCCAGACTGTTAACGCCCCTTCGGGCGCTCGAACGCACATTTGCTTCTTCCCTCCGCTCATCGCAGGCGATACACCACCCGTCGCGATCTTCGCTACTATTCCAACGAACCCCCATCTCCGCACCGTCTCCGATCTCGAAATCCCTCGTCCCTCTCTCTCATGTCCGTCACGCCTCTCATGCCACTCAGGGTACTGCAAACCGACACTCCCGTGATCCTGCTGGAAAGCGGCTCGGCGCGAAGAGAACCGGCGGTGAATATGTTGTCCCAGGCTGCATCATCTTCCGACAGCGCGGAACGAAGTGGTTCCCCGGCGAGAACTGTGCGATGGGCAGAGACCACACCATCTACGCCACGGAGGCCGGCTATGTGAGATATTACCTCGATCCTGAGCGGCATCCGGACCGGAAGTACATTGGGGTCTGCTTCGAGAAGGAAGGGAAGCTGCCCACACCGCGGAACGCCCCGACGAGACGGAAGTTGAACAGAGTCGCGGTCGCTCGCATCCCTGACGGCCCCGAACTCGTTGCTCAGTCAGACTTGGTTGCGACTATTGATAATGGCACGATGGTCTCCAGCGTGGAGGCCACCAGTGCCGCCACAGGCCCCCAGCTGCGTCCTGGATACATGTACCGTGAGGCGAACTGGGTGATTGGTCGTGCCGCTGAGAAGGCCGGCATTACCGCCAAGCCCTATAGGCGCAAGAACCGCTGGCTGGCCTGGAGAAAGAGGCAGGCTAGGGCCGATCGTGCTGCCCAGATGAAGAGCCTTAAGAGCAAGAAGAAGGCTGCGAAGAAGGGCAAGGGTGGCCGTTAGTTAACCTTCAGCAATATATTACCAGAGCTGTTTGTATCACATTCACGGGATTTCAAGGTGTTCTTTGTATCATAGAGTTGTCAGCATTGACCAAATTACCTCAGATTGTATCATGTGTCCGAGTCTTCGGAGAGGCAGGAGAGAGAATCAGAATATTAAACCTGAATTGTATTTGTTCTCTATTTGTTTCAGTGCAAAGAGCAAGAATTAGATGCTCTGCCAAAAAGACACGCATTTGGAGAAGTATAGCAAAAGAATGCAGGGGTATCTGTACAAGTCTGGAGCATTGGCGGCTGGCTCCGACTAGAGAATATCACATCTAACCAAATAAAAAGCTCCAGCGTCCTACCCAGGTGACACCCAAAACCAACAGCGATATAGCAAAATAGGACGGCACGGAAAGACCGTCACTTAAGAAAGAGGGAGATATCACTGCCCGAACAGCCTCCCGAGTATTAGACTCTGACAAACAAACTCATTGCCCACTATCCTGACACTGGAACTCAAGCCAAGATCGCTGCCATCGATACACTCAACCAGCTCAGTCCTTTTGCGCTTCTTCGCACCCTTAAATGACTGAGACTTCAGTGTACCGGGCACTGAGGAACCAAGAATCGTGGCCTTCGCCGATGCCATCTCATCGCCGTCGACGTAGATCCAATCCCAGGCGCATCCAGTGCCAGCTGCGGCTTGCTGGTCGAGGCTCGCTCTCGCCGACTTGAGGTCGGGCACACGCTCGACTCTAGAAGCACCCAAGGCGTACGTGAGGAAAATGTACGCCTTTCTTCTTTCTTCATCTGATCGCCCACCGCGACCCATGACAAGCAACACCGACTGGTCCTTGAGTAGGTTGGGGCGAGCTGCAATGGTATCCGGTAGTCGCGCGGTTGTAGCCGGATAAGGAGCCAAAAACCTTGATTTCGTTGCTCCATTAAGATAGATAGATTCGCCCGAAGGGAGCAAATACATTTCCCAATCCAGGATCCGCTTTTCGGCAATGCAGTCCTCAACCCAGCGGTCTGCTAGACACGGGATATTCAAGGCTAGCGCCTGCATGTATTTCGGCCGGCGAGAGTGCTTATCAGCGATGAGGCAAGCGAATCCCACTTCTTCGGCATTGGTCGCCAGACGGAACTGCCCATTGTTAGAGTTCACACCTGACGCTGGTGATTTTGTCGGAGTCGCAAGCGGTGCGTGTGAAGGCAACTCAAAGAGCTCGTTGAAGCCGTCCTTCAAGATGCTCCCATCGTTGTCCAGAATCATCTTCGTGATACGAGATTTGGCTTCATCATTATCACCATAGGAAAGAGCGAACACCATGCCCGCGAAAATACCGTTCAAGAAGCGAATGCTTCGCTGTAACCGTGAACCCGGAGATGCTGGCGTGGAATACCTGTCAGAAGGCGTTTGGAGCCTACTTTCGGAATGCGTGGCTCCCGAAGTGTAGGTGAAAGCTCGATCTTTGAGCTGATGCCACAAAATCGTGTCCAAATAGATCCGTGATAAGGGAACCTTGATGAGATTGTCAGGCCCCGTCAGCCCACCGGTCGGAAGGCTCTTGCGTTGTTTCGGTCCCAGTAACAAAGTAGTATACCCGTATACGTCGGTGATTGGGAGAACTCCGTCAGAGGCGGCCTTTGTGAGGTCCTCAGCGCTAACCCTATCCTCAAAGCCGCGAATGATATGTGTCACCTTGGGCACATTGGGCATGTCAACCTTGACAGCATCACCGATTTTCAATTCCAATCGTTTCACAGCGCCCATCGGCACTTCAAGCGGAGCGCTATCTTCAAACTTGACCAAGACTCGCGACTGCGAGATGCCGGGTGGCTTGCCGACACAAGTTGCGGGATAATATGCCCGTTTCTGGCCACTCCAGGGAGCAAAGACTTGATTCAGCGCGATCGGAGAGTTGTCTCTATGAATTGGAGTGACTGGATAGGAGTCGTCATAGCGCGCTGGCTCTGGCGACTTATCCTTCATTGTCGCTCTTTTATCTTCTGGGACGTCCAGATTTCCCTCGCAACGATCCTCCCTTTCCTCAGCATTCACATTCATATCCTCTGCCGGTTTCAGTGGGTGAGGCCCTGGGTCTGCCTCAGCACGAGGTCGAGGAAGACTTTTCAATCTTTCTTTGCGGGTGACGTGATATTGAGGGGTATCCTCCACCTCCCATACCGTTTCCATTCGCTTGGAAGATCTTGATCTTTTTAGGAAGCTGGATTCAGATTTGTCCACGGACTCCTCGGTTTGCAAACTCTGTCCCGCTGTCTTCTCACCGTTTTGAGACTGAGCATGCTGGGAAGCGATACGAGGCGTGAATGGTAATATGGGATCAGATGCATATACGTTCTGCCCATTTCCACGCCGCTTTTTCCTCGGTGGAATGGGGGACGAAGAGACGACAGAACTAAACTCCTTATCATCAGCTGTGAAAATGCCTATATCAACGTCGACAAGAGCAGCCCCAGCTTGAGGCGAAGCATCAGCAGCTATCTCTGTTAGCGCCCTGCGCTGTCTCCCACTGGGGCTCGAGAGTATTTTGGCAGTGATAAAACGTCTAGCTGGCGTTGAACTCTCATGGACAAGTGGTTGAGAGTGGCTGATGCGACCTTGCTCAGTCGGATAAGCAGGAGGCAGGTCATCATCCTCTTGATCCATAGGGTCATTGCCCACAACGTCTGTCCAGCTCTGTTTGTGCAGTGTGCTCGGGCTGGTCTCGGGAATGCTCGTAGTTGGGATTATATCGCCGAAGCTCCTCGGACGCTGCGGCACAGGTGTTTCAGCCACGCGAGAGGGCATGGAGGAGGGCTTTTCACGAGGATCTACCCTTGCACTCTTGGCTTCAGATCCCTTGTGCTTTCGGCTAGTAGGATTGTTAGATTGTGTTGTCGCAACTTCCTGGGCTGACGATGCGTCCCTTGGGAGCTGACTGGAGGAGTCGTGACAGCTCGCCGAGCTTGACCGACTGCGCGTCGTTGCGCGGTTAACATAGGCCGGATGTAGCAATTGGTCTTGTTCACACTCTGGGGGAGGCGGAGACGAGCGCAATGCCAAAGACCTTGTGGGAGATGAAATAACCCTATCCTGGCCAGAGGGATCACCATGGTATCCACCCTGTGAAAGAGGCCGTTCGCTGCGATGCCGCTGACTATTCGTGACAATCTTATCGTCGTCCCCATGATCTTCTCGCCGAGGAGATTGTTGAGAATCTTTCACAACCATGGTTTCCGATATTGCTTTAGGCTCGCGCGCTTTTCGGTCAGGGCTACGAGACAGTCGAATATTCTCCTGAAGCGATGAATCGACGTGTAGAGAAAGTGCCTGAGAAAGTCGATCATGCGCAGAAGTTGTAGTAGCAATACAATGCTCTGAATCATCGTTGCAGTTCTCCTTGTCTTCCTCGGTTGAGAGACTAGGTTCCTGTTGCGTAGGTTGAGACCGTGCCACGTCCACACCATGCTCAGTTTCGGCTTCACTAAGTGCACCCGATTGAAATGGCGTATCATTTTCGTGAGGGTCGGGACGGAAGGCAGGGGGTTTCAGCCTATCTGCCTGATCTCGTTGTTTCAACTTCGGGGACGGAGATGTGTTTTCGTCGTCGCCGGTTCGTCGTCGGTTTGACACTCTTGCCGGGGCCGCCACTCCAGCAAACTGCGCCAATGCTTCTTGATTGATCGTTCTCTGGCGGATGATACGCTCCACAAAACTAGGTTCTTTTTCAAACTCGTCGTCGCTCTGGTCCTCGGCATATATGTGCTCTGCCGAACGTGTCAACCTTTCTTGCAAAATCCTCTCACGCCTTGCCTGAGACTCTTTCATGCTGATGTAGGCCATTGGTGTCTCAGAGCGGTCTTGTGGAAAGGTTGCGGCGAGCGCGTTCAGTGGAGAAGATAGCGCGGTGGCTAGCGGATGACTTTGAATAGGGAGATTTGGTGAAGGTCGATCGGACATGAGGTCGGGCTGCTGACCATGAACCAATGGAGACGACGGAGCCTGAGTTGCCTTGAACAGCTGGCTCAGTCCCATAATCCCACCGCTTGATTGAATGTCCGATCCAAGAGGATTCTTCGAAAAACATGGGGTCTCGGAATTGGGACGCTCGGGTTGGCCTAATTTGAAGGCTGTCGCTGGTGTGCTTGTCAAGAACCGCTGAGATTCCGGGAAGAGGTTCGGTTGAAAGTGCATGGGCGATGATTCTCCTAACTTGGAGCTGTTCTGCTCTTCATTATCCTCGACATTAATGATATCGGGACATGTGTTCTCGAACCCAGACAACAAATCTATATGGCCGCTATCACCCTCGTGTAAGGTCATCAAAGTAGCCCGCTCCACAGTGTTGCTGTCCAAGGCACTTCTAGTAGCATCCTTATTTTGTCTGATCATATCGTCAAACACTGACTGCGAGACGACCTGAGTGTCTGACGGGGCACCGTCCCCGGAGACCATCTTTGCAGTATATCTGACGTGTATAGGACTTTTGGGGGTGTCATTCGATGAGGACAACGGTTTCCGGTCACTCAAAAGTACAGCAGCATGCTCTTCTAGAGGAATCGACCTGGCCGGCGACTTTCGGACGTCTTCCGGGTTAGTGGACGATGCATCAACGTCCGAGGGTACGTTAATCTCGCGGTTATTATCATCAGATATTTTAGGAGGAAAAGGATCGATCGTCTCCAATTCGTCCAGGAGGAGCTGGGATGGTGCAATGTCCTATCGAACGATGATTGGTGTTAGTACGGTCAAGTCAGCAACGCCACGAAGTCGCTGTGTCAACTCACTAGCCCCAGCGCGACGCGTTGCAGCTGTGCAATGTCGATGCTGTCGTCTTGCGTCTCCATGTTTTATCCCCTCCATAAGATCTTATAATGCTAGACGGGGATCACTCATTTGTCCTATCGAGTTATGAAATGCTATAGAGGGGTATAAACGATACAATCGGCATCATCAGCATTGCTTCATAAACCGAACCAGAGAAACGCGAAACGCGAAAACCACGTGATCGCCCAAGTAATATTACCCCTTTAGGACTAGAACGTATATCTTCAACAACGCAGACGCTCTACTGTACGTTGCGAATCCAGGCTACACAAAGATTCTGTGATACGCCAAAACTGAATGCCTAGGCAGTGATAGTGTCTAATTGAAACCAAATTACCTATCCAGAGACGACAAGGCGCTTCCACCTCGTCTCACAATACTGTTTCAGTAGGTCACTTCGCAAGCTGAAGAACAACGGCCTTAGGCGATGACAAGCCCAACAGGTTATTCATGACGTAGCATAAAATACAGAGCGGGCATCAGATCTGAGAGGTGAAGTCAGTCCCGCATGCGATTAGGAACCCACCGCCTGATTAGCGTTTCCCGCACCTTGTATCGAGAAAGGAGAGCCCCGATATCCTCTGAATGGTTTTTCGAACCGTGAGACCCTGGCGGTGGAACTTCCACGTAGCATACCACCAAACTCTTCTTAACTTGCGCCTGGACTCGATTCACGCAGTGCAGCCACCACCAACTTCGTGCCTGTTTCGTGGCACAATAAGATTCCCTATCTGATGTTTCAGACCAGTAGGGATGCTCATAGGCAGGGATAACTACAACCGCAAACTCAGCGTGGGAGAACACGGGCCCGCGATTGTACAGAAGATAATCCACTCCGAATTTCACTCCAGAGCGCACAACCCAGCCTAGGGATCGAAAGTGATGGTAGACAATGTAAGATATCATAAAAGGATCGTCCGGTTTCAGATCCGTGGATGAATCACGTGGAGGGTAGTATGAGTTGTGACAGAATAGCGAGAGTAACGATGTAGGAGGAATGATGGCCTTCTGCTGATGATCGTAGACATGAAGCACCCCAAGTCCATAAGCAAGGAAAAAAGCCTCTTCGTTCGATAACTGTAAGTGTTCCTCGTTATATAGGACACTCTCTTCCTGTGACGTCTCCCGAGCTTCTGTAGCCGGCCCGGGAAGGCGTAGAATTGCCGAGTCCGAGACGAACTCTTTCTCTTGAACAACGGGTGAAAAGCGAACTGCCTTGCTGGGGGACTCTTGCCCAGGTGATGAGGAAGCCGGGCCAGTGTTCTCCTGCTCCTTGGAACGCTGTGACTCGAGCATTCTAGCTTCTCTTGCTTTCCGGAGCGAGAACTTCTCGAGTGTAACGGCTGTGCCACCGGGAGCACCGTCTGCAAGTAGCGTGGCCGTCGTCTCGTCGACTGTAGTAGAACCACTCTCCCGTGCCGCAGCTTCAGCCTTCAATCTCTGCTCAATTGCTACCTTCTCCATCCTCGCTCTCTCGAGTTTCAGTTCACGCCGTTCTGTTCTGCGCTGGCGTGTAAGTTCCTCATTGGTCTGGCCACCGAGCAAGCCCCTCCGTTTTTTCTCCCGTTCCAGCCAACTAGGCTGACTTCGGCTTAAAGTGCCCTTTCCAAAGAACCCCATCTCCCACAAGGCTTGAATAGCCTTTTCATCCGTGACATGGACGGAGGACGTCGCAGAATCGAAGTAGGCGGCATAGATTTCTTGGTGAGGTGGAGAGATAAAATAGGTCAGGTAAGACAGCACCACGCTAATGAGCGACAGAGGATTGTGAGGAATGAGAGGTGGTAGAGGATGAACGTTGAGGGGAAGAGGAAAACGGTGGATGTGCTTGTAGTTAGGCTTCGGAGGCCTGGAGCGATGAGCTGGACGAGCATTATTGTGTGGCATGGATTTGCTGGGAGATCCAGCGAGCTCAGCAGGTGAACTAGGGATCGACGTGGACGAAGAGGCCATGATTAATGGAAATTTTGATTTAATTACACTATATCCAATTAAGAATCCTATCTACAAAGCGAAGAGTCAGCTCGAAGCTTTCCATCGCAAATCCTCTTCGCCAACACAAAGCAGGTGAAACAAGTTCTTCTCCTCAGATACCGTTGTAGTCAAATACAAGCAATCACTGACAACAGCTAGAAATCAAAGTGCCATTGCCTAAGCTTGAAATGGTGTCATCACCGGAGAGAACAGATGTATACCACTTCTAGTGTTGACCAGAGTAGTTATTGCTTACCAGAAAAGATGATTTTCTGGACACCCAGTGCTGTGGGAGAGCAACGTAGATATCATGAGGCTTTCGCTGAAAGTCTTGTTGATGACTAGAGACAATTGCAACTAACTCTAGGACTCCATCGACATCATGTTGGAATCCGAGTATGAGCAATAACCATCATTATCTTATTGTCGTCATTTGATTGTGTGTTGAGCTTGAGGTTAGGAAGAGAAAAATAAAATTCGGTTCGAATTTAAAATGTACCCGGAATGACTAAGCAGGCCCTCATTGGTCTGAGCTCCATACTCTCCGACAAAAAAAAAATTCCTCCGCTTTTATCGATTCGAATTATCACGAGGGTAATACGGACAATTATCGATCATAAGAATCATTACAACCGCTTCTTAGCTTATTCAATAATCCCTAATTCAAGTGAGTTGATTCTTCTCGTCCTTGCGACAATTCGCTTTCCTGTTGTGACTAAACTAACTGTGGAACAGGATGCATCTTATGGTACGTTACAACGGACATCAGTCTGGTCGCGCAGAGGATGAAGCTATCTGACACGAATCTTGCTACTAGTATGTTCTCGATAAGGACGGCAAGAGGGTTTATACCCTCAAGAAGGTCCTGGTGAGTGCTTCTTTACCATTAGGCGTAACCGACTGTCGCTGACCACACATTCGAATGACAGAACGGCGAAGTCACCAAGTCTGCCCATCCTGCCCGGTTTTCGCCCGATGACAAGTACTCCAGGTGAGTCCTAGAGCCACAGATCGATATACATGGTTAAAATGAAACGGATTGGGCTAACCTCATAACTCTTTGAACAGACACCGTGTCACTCTCAAGCGCAGATATGGCCTCTTGCTGACCCAGCAGCCTGGTACGAATCTTTCTTGAAACTGCCACCCTTCGAGAAACTAACAAATTTCAACAGAGAAGACGAACGCGGCGCTGTGAAAGGGATGAATAGCAATCTGAGTTGATATACAAGGGTGTTTTCGAGTCATTTATAGGCGAATGGTGTTATTGTGCGATATTTGAGGACAGAAAATGTCGTTTACTTTTTGCTCTATTAGATGGACACTGCTCATACGAAGAGGTGTCACCGTTGGACAATATGTGCCGCCAAAGAATACGCACATTTTGCTTGATGAAACTTGTCTAAATGTTCATTCCGTCGTAGATGCCCTAGAAGCTTTATAAACATGTCGAAGGAAAATGTACAGCCAAAATCACAATCACTTTTTGCCTGCCAGCAGAAAATACCGCCGATGACCAGCCACAGGGCAGAAGACACATGAAATGGCAGAAGAAATCCGTTAAATCTTGTCGTCCAGATCCCAATCTAGCCATAGACGCAAAGGTACTATAGATGGGATCATAAGAAAGCTGCAAAACGATTACCGCCGCCTGGAGTTGACATTGCGTCCAGCGCCGACTTTAGGTCTGCCACCATGCTTGCTTCGTTCGCCAGTCAGAATTCCCGGTAAGTAATCCTCATCCATCAAATCTCGCTCCTTTCGGAGTCTTCGGCTCTCCTCCACCGATGCTCGGACATATTCCTTCTGGTCTTCAGCAAAAATGAGCTCTGTTCCCCATCCATCCTTTCCGCCGCCTCCTTTCCACTTTCCACTAGCGCTGCCGTGGGTAGGCTTGGGAATGCTGTATTTGTTGCCTCTATTGTTCCATTGCATATTCTTCTTCAGATGCATCTTGAATTGTCCGTTGGCATCTGTGGAGCAAGATACACGAGTGAGTGTATCTTTACCGCAGCGCGGGCAGAACTGCTTGGTCATGTCTTTTGTGGTGAAAAAACAACCGTGACAGCGTTTTATGAAGGACTTGAGATGTCGGATTCTCTGAAGAGTAGTTGTAGACAGCAAGTTGAGGTTCATCTGAAGCAGAACATTTTGGCACTATCATGGCAATCAGTATGGTTAATGAAAGGGTTCAGCGTTTATAGCCGCGTTGTGAACCTACCGCAAAATCAGTGGTCATGGTTGCGACCTGCATAACCTTCTGCTCGGGTGCTGCAGACGCAGAGATCGACTCATCAAGGGCTTGTCGCTTCTTCAGATTGGAAGGCGTAATCCAGCCACCATCAGAATCAGATCCGTCGTCCTCCCCATCTTGGTTTTCGACCTCCGCACCTCCTTCACCGTCCTGGTCGACCTGTGCGGTCTCTGGGGTCTCTGCCTCTTCCGTAGATTGGGCTGGTTCTTCAGTCGCACCGTCACCGGTTTCAAGTGTTGTCTTACTCAAATCCTCCGCAACTCTGTCAACCTCTGGCACCGTCGAAGTCTCCGTGGCATCTGCAGCATCGGGGATCTCTGTTGTTTCTGCGATGTTCGTCTGCTCGGGCTCTTCCGCTTTCTTCTCCTCCTTGACGGGCGGCTTGCCGTTCACCCGCTTTTGGCCAGGGGTGCTTCTCAGTCTCCAGTCGCCGCCGTTTCTCTCACATTCGACTTCATAGGCGAGCGCCAAAACCTCGATATCGGTCTTACTCAGCACAGCCCTATCACCAGTTTTTCGAGCGAATTCGCTGATCACGCTGACGCTCTTCGGCGACGGCGTTCGCTGTTTGAGAAAGGGCAAGTAAAGTGTCTCGACTCGCAAACGAGCATCAGGGTCACGAATTTCACGAACGACGGACGGAGTAATGAGGAGTTCCTCGCATTGTGTGAGCAATGTCGAAAGAGGCGGGGTATTCTTCAAGATTGGACCGGCATCAAGAATGATGGTGTGGACCGGTTTGATCGAGTTTGATGAGTCTGCCATCGTACTCATAAGACAGACAGCAGAATTATCGACAAATCAAAAGTACTGCAGGTGCACACAGGAGCAGATTGACGAGTGGTGAAGGTTGTAAATCTTCTGCTGGTGTCGCCGGATTTTTTGGGTGGTCTGTGCGTTATACTTATCTTAGCGCGGTCTTATCAGTTCGTCAACTGGCAAAGAAGAGGCTCTCCATACAAAGACCTCCGATGGATCAACGTCCTCGCGTCCCAGGGTCAGTCAACGGCTATCAAGCTATCAAGTGTGTCGATTACACGAAACTGTCGAATTGAACAATGTCGATACACTGCCACACACTGAGGCGAGGTGATAAGGTTCATAGCGAACGATAATTGCGCATCATCAAGTGCTATAGTCATACTCTTGCTACGACAAAATCCCAGGGGCACCAGCATCTGCATCATCGTTTCCGGACATTGTCCCTTCGAATTCAATCTGTGGATCCGAGGATAATCAGGAAATGGCAGGATTACGAAAGAATGAGAACAGCAAGCCTGAAGAGAATGAAATCGCAACAATTGATGACGCATTTCGTCTGATTCTTGATCGCGACTAAATACCAATCAGCCACACAGGAACAACATAACCAAAAAGCTAATCTAGCCTCTTAAAGGGAGCAACTGCTGTCTATACCTAAGATGATCTCGACTGAAACAGAAGTGTCTAGCGAGGTATACCGCAATGGAAAGAATCACAGAAAAACAAAAATCTAAAAGTCAGCAAACTCCTTGTCAACCTCCTCAAAGTGGTCAAAGAAGCCCTTGAACAGTTTCACGCCCAGGCCAGGATCTAAGCTACCGGTTGTGGCGCGAATGCTATGCATACTCAGTTGCGGGATTCCTACATCAATAGCCCTCATGCCGATGCGAGCACTGGTCATGGGTCCGATGGTTCCTCCGCTGCGAGAATCGTTGCGGATCTGGAACACCTGCAACGTAGAACCGCATCGGTCGGCAACCCGCTTGATGAAGCCGTAACTGACACTGTCAGTTGTCATGTGGCCGTTCGAATCGGCGGAGACGGCCACGCCCAGGTTGAGGCGCGGTGCATGGTTCTCCAGGTAGACGTTCAAAAAGTTAGGGTTGACGGCGTGAATGACATCTGAGGAAACGAAGAAGCTATTGGCCACTGTCTGCGATAGAAGATTGGGTCCGTAGTTGGACGATGCAAAGGCTTCCGTGATGCGTTCAATGACGCTGCTCATAAAGTTGGATCTGGCACCCTGGCGCAACAAGCTGCCTATCTCTTCGTCGTCAAACATGCCAACCATCTTAATCGACCCAGTCGATGTGTCGTCTGAAGAAGCTAGCAGCGCCTGCTGAGCGGCGTAGCAGCACAATTTGTCGTCGATACGACCGGCGAAGATAAGGTCCTTCTCTAAGCCACCAAGGCGAGCTGGTTGACTATCATAGAGCTCCAGCTCCCAGCTCAGGATTGTATCATAATCTGTGATCCCCAGCTCCTTTGAAATGATCTTCACCAGTCTCTCTGGCTGGGTTGCCGCAAACGACCCCGGCTTGATACCACTGTTCGAGCCGGCCGTAGGTGACACTTGCTGCTGGAAGAGATCAGAGTTATCGATACCTACTATAGGGACCATCTGCGTCTCCTTGTTGAAGGGCCCTTGCGAAGGAGCACCAAAATGAGGAGCCAGAGTAGGAATCCGAGCAATTGGCCAGTCCAACTTGACCAATTTCGACTCTACCTTTCCGGAACTGGGGTCCCGGACCAAGACACGACCGCCAATTGACAGATCGCGATCCCACCATGTCTCGTTGAGGCCGCCCGCATACGGGGCAACACCCAGCTGGACGAATCCAGCCTTTGTAGGAAGCTTAGAGACAGGTTTTAATCTGGCAGTCAAGGCATCGATGTGGCCTGCCACAATTGCCAACCCATTCCCACTCTGGTAATCCTTTCCCACAGAGAATGCAATGAAGGCGCTGCCATTCCGAGTGCAATAGTATTTCCCACCGCGTTCTAGCTTCGAGGTCCAGGCCTCCCGCTCAGGTAGGCGCTTGTAACCTTTGCTTTCGAGCTCCTTTGTGAAGCCGTCGACGGCGTGGAAGATGGTGGGATGCGCAGTCATAAAGTCACAGTAAGGCTGGGCATAATCCTCAGCAGAAAATGCGGTCGTGGTAGTCATTTGAGAGGGCGCTGTGCTGGGAGCGTACACAGGCATTGGACGGTTTGGACCGGGGAGTTGGACAGGCACGCGACAGGCCATGCTCGAATCACGAACGTCAAAGCCGCTCTTTTTTGTCATTTTGACCTTCAACAACAGATAAGGCAGAGCTTTAATAGACAGACGACAAGGGATTGTATTTGACAGAATGCAATTGAGGGAAGAGGGAGCAGCGAGGAGTCGTATGTTGACATCCAGTTGGAGAAGGTCAACGTGACTCCGCTTATCGGTGAGGAGGCGGGTCAGCTGATAGCTGATAGTGCTGCCTCGGAGCCCGATAAGGAAGGTGCCTGAAGGCAGGCTATCTACTCCATACTCCGTGCAGTACCTCTCTGCTTCAAAAAGAAACTGAATCTCACAATCACTCTCAGACGAAGCTTGTTTGTAAGGCAGTTAGTTGCCATTCTGACATTGATTGTCGAGAAATGACTACGAGCTATGGTATAAATGTATCAACTCATAATATCGACATGAATATGCAAATATGCCACGGCTCCTTCGTCTCTAGTCACTCGACCCCACATAGGCGTTCCAGTCCACCTTGTTATGTCTGCAATGGTTCGTGATAGCTGGTCCCACGGCCAATGCCTTTTCCTCTCGGTCACGGACAATGGCAAATCTCACACGACCCGTCTGTCCATTGAAAGGCACGGAAAAGTGGTTGATAACTGCAGCTTGTGCACGAAGGACTGTCGGACGATTCTCGCCGATTTGGACGTACAGATCGCTTGGCTCCGGGACAAAGGCACTGACAAAGACTCGATCCTGAGCAACTTCTCCGGGAGGCAATGCCGGCTGACCCATGGCCGGATTGTTGCCAGTGGTTCCATCGGCGTCACCCGAGCCACTGGGGTTCAGGCGGTACCAGTACACGATTTTATCCGCAAACGAGATGGGGTACCGGGACTTCGAAAGTGTGGAAAATCTGCACGAACTTTGCTGGCATTTTGGACTGTTCCGTCTGTATGCATCGATGTAGTGAGGCAGGAAGGTGCGCCACGCATCATGAGGATGCCCGGAGACGTAACGTAAAGCTCCCTCAGGCACGCCCTCTTCATGGATCGGTCCGATGTAGTGTGTTTCTCCAAAGTCGTTCCAACTGAGGATCTGAGCCAGCATCAGTTAGCCCAAGCGGTCGATGAAGATACCGGACTAGAGGGAATTACCTGGACGATAGGCGGCTGCAAATCCATGATCTGGCGCCAGCGGTAATGCCACAGGTCGTCACCGCGCCATAACCAATTCTTGTGCCACTGAGGAAGATTCGTGTAGAACCAAGGAGCCACAGGCAGCATATACGGCTTCCCCGCAAGCGCTTTCATCCATGCCTCATCACTGGCTGTGTCCTTGTCCTGGGCTCCGACGGGCCAGGCGTCCCAGCTGAAAGCACCGTCGATAATGCCTAAGACACCAAGGATGCCCGTTGGGCCTAGGCTCGTCCAGCACGGAATGAACATGCATCCAGTTGCTGCCTTGATATATGGCCAGTCACCTATGTTGCCTACACCCTCGAAGGTTGACACCAAGGGCTTGTCCCTGAAGTAATATTGCGCAGATCGATCCTTGAATGCGTTGATGGTCTTTATGACGCGATCTGCGGGCCAAGGTCCACCGGACAAGTAGTCGAAGGAGAGGAAGAGAGAAAAGTTACCCACACTCTCCGCGGCATCATATGCGAGTTGGAGCACTCTATCGGTATGCTCGTCCTGGGGTGCGATGTTCAACACGAAGCCATCAATATGAGCCTTCTGAGCCTCTATGATGTCCGACTCCCATTGGGCGGGTGTCATGGCCGCCGCATTTCCAACCTAGAAGCGTCACTACTCAATATCAAGTTACGAAACTCTGGGAGAGAAGTCTCACAATGAAATGGGCGAAGATGCTCTGCTCATCGACAGGATACTGAGACACGACCGAGGAAACTGCAAGCAGCATAAGAAGCAAGTACATGAGAATCATCTTGGCGAAGTAAACGGGGCTATGAGATTCTCGACAACGTAGGAGGCGGAACTCAGATAGAACGAATGAGAAAATGGGTAGATAGAAGGAAAGGTGAGGTAGAAAAGGAAGGACGAGAAGAAGTAGTTGAGTACAACTGAACGAAAGGCAACGGTGAATTGACCAAGAGTAGCCTGGAGTATTCACTTCGTCCAACTGCCTCAATCCAGTCAAGGCATCGAGGAACGTGAAGCAGAAACAGACTCGAGAAGATTGTCCCCGCAATCAGCTCATAAAGTGAATGAATTTGGCCAAGTTTGGTACAACTCTAGGAGATGCCTTCCTCTAAACGATCATAATCGACTCCCTTGTGCAGTCCGCCGCAATCACTCGAGGATTGGGAAAGTGACATACGCGACAACATCTTCATAAAGAGGCAATCAAAACAAAACATTGGGAGTCTTATCAGGCATGGCAAGGAGGGGAAGAATGTATAAAGTCGTGCCTACCTTGGACGGGACGAGGATCGCATTGTGGATGTCTCTCTTTGGAATGGACGTGACGCAAAAGACGACCAAGGTGTTTCTTCATGGCAATTGCGCATGGAGAACCACGCGATTATGAAGAATCTGAAGATAGACGATAAGCAAAACTATCAGAGAAACTTCGGATAGTCCCATTACATCTTGCAAAGAATGCACAAGGCAAGAAGCCTCTTCGAAATGATTTTTGAGCGGATCAATGGCAGTCTGGAGAGGTACTCGGTATTTATTCAAGCAAACCGCAGATGGCATAGACGGAAACGCATCACCATTTTGCAGAATCTTTGATACGTTAAGCAGAATGCGGAACTTCTTTTGCGGGAGATTGTGAGATCTCGGAATTTGTGTCTTCCCTACTGACATTGGGGTGGACGAGGCCAAGACAAAAGCCCAAGTCGCTAGATACGGTCGCCAACATATAGCTTGCGCGACATTCATCAGTTCTTAATTGAAAGAAATAACCAAACATGGAATGTTTGTCCATCGACTACTAGTTACCTCGATGAAGTCCTATTTCTTCAACTTTTATCTTGAAGTCGGTTCGTGGAAGCATAGACAAGAATGATGATTGTCTGGTGACGCAGATATCTTATCCGTAGTTATGATCGACAGCCCTCGTTTACCCTTCACGTCAAATAGCCCCAGAGGTACTCGATACGAATATTAATAGCTTATTATCGTCGCTCAACCAGATGTCTAACACCGTAACACGAGCCATGCGATTACATCAAAAATGCCAAGTGAATGTCCCTCGGACTCGACCGATCACTTCATGTCTGCTTTTCAAGTTCTCAACTGTCTAGACCTCTTTTCAAAAATCCAGGTTGACCGAATTGTGACGAAGGGGTGATGTCAGTGCTACGATCAACTCATATAAGACGACTACGATGCAACAGGACTTCATCATCATGGAAGGGAACCGATCGTCTCAACTGCAGTATATATCTGACTACACATAAATCTCGAGAATCAATATTGGACGTTTTCACGTGATAAGAATTCAACATGGCCACCTCTCAAGCTGCAGGACTCGTGGAGAAGGCCGTTGGACATGGAGACAATGCAGCCGTCACGACTGATGTGAGCAATTATGCCAAAAATGAATATGGGCAGGAGACGGGTGCCAAAATCAAGGCGACAACTTGGCAAGGAAAAAAGAATATCAAAGTTGGTGGGTTCTCCAGGATATTGCGCATTGTATCACTTCTCCTCACTGATATCTTACCAACAGTCGAAATGCCCAAACCGAGGCTGATTGATGAATCTGATGTCATTGTCAAGATCATGGGAAGCACAATTTGTGGAAGCGATCTCCATTTATATCATGGTATGATTTGTGATCACCATAGCCCAAACATACTCTGGGAAAAGCTCGCATTACTAACCCGCTCCGTCACAGGCGTCATTCCCGAAATGGAGAAGGGCGATGTACTCGGACATGAGTTCTGTGGTGTAGTTGAAAGCGTGGGACCTGGAGTCAAGAATGTCAAACCCGGCGATCGTGTGGTGGCCTCCTTCCCAATCGCTTGTGGGAACTGCATGAACTGCAAGAAGGGGCTGACTTCGGCGTGCGAACGGTCAAACTCCAATAGCATTGCAAACGCAATGTACGGCAAACGAACAGCTGGTTAGTGACGCCTGCGGAACGGTTTCGACTCCGTAAGAAGTATTACTCACTGATTCTGCTTGCTGTAGGTATATTTGGATACAGCCATTTCACCGGTGGTTTTGCGGGAGGTCAGGCGGAGTACTGTCGTGTGCCGGAAGGAGACGTCAACTTGCTGCATATTCCAGATGACGTTCCATTTGAGAAGGCCCTTTATCTATCTGACGTTTTGTCCACCTCGTATCACTGCGTCCATGATACAGGAGTGGACAAAGGTGACGTTGTTGCGATCTGGGGTGCGGGCCCCATTGGACAGATGTGTACCAAATTCGCCTTGGATCAAGGTGCCAGCAGAGTGATTCTCATCGATGGTGGAGAGGGTGCTTGGAGACTCGACTTTGTCAAGTCCAAGTATCCCAAGATCGAGACTCTGGACTTTACCAAATTGCCAAGGGGAGAGTCGGTGACTTCGGAATTGAAGAAGAGGGTCCACGGCGGGCCGGACGTGGCTCTTGAGTGTGCCGCCGGTGAATATGCCAAGGGATGGCTGCATTACTTTGAGACTCTGCTGGGAATGGAGACAGACACGTCGGAGATCTTGAACGAGATGATCACATCCGTTCGGCCTTTTGGGCGCGTGGGCGTCACGGGCGTCTATGCCGGCTACGTAAGTCATATCATCCTCCACGATCTTGGGAACGTCCCAGATTAACCACTATCGCAGACCAATCACTTCAACGTGGGTGCTATGATGCAGACGGGTGTTCGCTTGATCGGTAACGGCCAGGCACCAGTGCACAAGTACTGGAAGCATCTGTTGGAGCTCATCCAGAAAGGCGAAATCAACCCCCTGGACATGGTCACGCACCGCATGCGCCTGGAGGACATGGAGAAAGTTTACGAGCTGTTTGACAAGCGAGAGGAGGGCATGCAAAAGATCTTCGTGCAGACCAGATTCTCCCCGCCTCCATCCGCGGGTTCCCCGAGTCTGACAGTATTGTAAAAATGCACGTTTGATCTGGCGCTGCTGGAACATTTGAGCCGCTCAAGGAAGGTGCTGGTAAATTGTATCCATGATGGATGACTTGCGAGGTTGTAATTTGTTTCTATGGGATTGTTTGTTCGATGCTATGCACGAGATTATGTCAGTAACGAAGACCAAATTGCAGTGTCCTTTTTTATGCTAAATGGCGGGTGTGTTGTGACTATTGTCTGCTTGAAGCAAACTATCAGTCGAATTATCTAAAACTGGTAACCACCATACTGGATATATGCACTTGTTATTGATTCAGGACAACGAGGGAGGGAAATCGACAGAAAATTCTTCTCTTCTATACTGGATATGGTATCGGTCAAAGACTTAACCGAATAGTCAGCGATCTGTCGTGCAAGTAGAGGGGTAAAGCGAGTATAGCCCAAAAACAACCCAAACAAGTTAGCCGAAATCAGATAAGATCAGATGATGAAGGATCATCAGTTGCCGGGTCGAATCATATGTCATTGGCCGTCGGAGTTTGCTCATTGTTCGCTCACCTGGCAGCGGTCGTTGTGGATGCTGTTGCGAAGTTCTTATCAGATGGAGTTGTGATTGGTGGTTCTAAATTCCCAATTCTAAGGGTAAGGTAATCGTGTGCGTATGAAGTCTTAAATGTTGCTGCACTTGAGCATACTTTGCAAAGGGAGGTATGGAGGGGTTCCGCAGTCGAGTAAGTTGAGGTGAGATAGGATTATGTTGCTGCTCAGAGTAGCAGTCAACTTGGTTTAATTCAGAGATTATGAGCTCACTACTGCTGCCTCTTTACTGGAAGTGACAACTGACAAATTATTCAACACCGGGAGGGGTATCACCAAGGGCCGAAAGTTCTGCCCAGACATGCTTAGCCCAGTACGGACTATCGGGTTTGGGTTTCCATAAGAGTCAACCCACTTCCCAACAGTTATGGGGAATCTGATAAAAAGTTCGTCATGGACTCGGGACGAAGTGAGAACGAAGGCTTACGAAGCATCCTTTGATCTGTATTGCTTCACACTATGAAAGCCTGTCATCTATCAATCTACTTATATATTTTGCAGCGTCACCGGCTCACAGCATAGTTCAATTTCAAGGAATAATGTCAACGCAATAACTAGAGTATTCACCAAGTACAGCTGCATATTCAAATAGAATACCCTCTATGGACCAAGTGGACTCATAGTGGATCGTCGCGTACCCTAACTAAGCTGGTTGATGCCTAGGAAGCAGTAGATTGCGGCGCCGAAATCGGGAAGACGCGCACGATAATCTAATCTGATCCTTTTATTCGCCTTCTTTCCCTCTTTAGTCCTCCCTTACTCTTCTGCCTCTTCCCACCTCGGCTTTTGCTCGCTCTCTTCTGTGCTCCAGCAACGCGATTTGTTATCTTTTATTTTTCCATCATTTAACTGAACTACTCATATATTCAGTCTGCTAGGAAATACAACCCAGCCAAGAGTCTCTTGACTTCATTGAGCTCATAGACTTCCTCTCCAACTCAGATGGGCGCAATTCCGGTCTTCCGGCCAAACCCTCAGTGACACCACCAAAAGTCAGTTCTTTTCCTGCTTCGTCCTTCTCCGATGCCACCCACCATCCTCCAACTTGTTCACTTTCCATCGTTGGAATTTGAATATCCCACTAATGTTAATCCAGATCTCTTTTCTGAGATTCTAGAGAGTCTCATCATCCATAATAATGTCTACACCCTCAATAGCTCCCACACCTGCTCCGCTGGTTCCCGCATTGGCCGCTAAGCCAGCAATCTCACCTTCACCTGGTCCGGGCACACCCGGATCAATTACCTCCAAGGAATGGGTAATCCCACCACGACCAAAACCAGGCAGGAAGCCGGCCACAGACACACCTCCTACGAAGCGCAAGGCGCAGAATAGAGCCGCCCAGCGCGCCTTCAGAGAACGGCGAGCCGCCCGAGTTAATGAGCTCGAGGAGCAAATCAAGAAGATCGAAGATGAGCACGAAATTCACATTGCCGCATTCAAGGAGCAGATCGCCAATCTCTCTCGCGAGGTAGAGCAGTGTCGTTCTGAGATGACCTGGTGGCGCGATCGATGCCATGCTCTAGAGAAGGAGGTATCGGTGGAAAGAAGTGCCAAAGAAGCTATTGTCAAGGAGTTCCGATCATCTCTTTCGGATAGGAATTCTGCGAGGACCGATAAAGTACCTCTTCCCCCTGCCGCATCCAGTCACAACCGCTCCTCCGACCGTCCGGAGATTGGTGATGCGTCCAACGATGGCACTGTGGAGGGTCGAGAGGAGGTACCGTTAGGCTGCAATGATTGCTCCACATCGCACTGCCAGTGCATTGAGGATGCTTTCGCCATGCCGGGAGTTCTGGCTCAGGAACAGTCTAGACGGCTTGATACTACCAAGTCCGGTCGTTCCGAGCCTGAGATCAAGCCGGACCCGGAAGAGATGGAAATTGATTTCACGTCCCGATTTGCCGCCATTCAACAACAGGACCATTCGCCGACATCCGTTTCATCCCCTGCCGTTGATCCCTGTGGATTCTGTTCAGATGGCACGCCGTGCATTTGCGCGGAGATGGCCGCGCAGGAGGAACAGAGTCAGGAACAGCGTCCGCGAAGGAACTCAATGGAGAATAACCGACTTGCGCCTATCCAAAATCTGTCCCAGTTCACACCACCCCCTTCCGACAGCGACGTTCGCTCGGAAGTTACGCTGCCACCGATCAGCCAGGCTACAAATCCCTGTGCAAACGGGCCAGGCACATGCGCTCAGTGTCTTGCGGATCCCCGGAGGACCCTTTTCTGCAAGACACTGGCCGCCTCCCGATCCCCTAGTGCTGCCCCGTCTGGATGCTGCGGAGGCAAAGGCTCAGATGGCGGGTGCTGCCAGTCGCGAAACACAAATGTCTCACAAGGCGGGTCTGCTCGCACTAACAACTCGACTTTGGGATCTTCGACCGCACCATCATTGACTTTATCCTGTGCGGATGCCTACACGACCCTCTCACGACATCCTAATTTCTCCCGGGCCACCGACGAGATATCCACATGGCTGCCCAAGCTTCATACATTGCCTAATCCTCGAGACCTTCCCCTAAACGATCGTGGGGTACCGAGGGCCGCTATGGAAGTCGAGGCTGCGAGTGTGATGGGCGTGTTGCGATACTTTGACCGACGGTTTGCCGACAAATAGCCTGTCGCACCTTTGCGTGCAAACCCACTTTCATTCTTGACTTTCTCTTCACTTCTTGATGATACCCAGAACTGACTCGTCACATGTCTGAGTTTGTATTATACACCTTCCCCCCACCCTCTTCTTCTTTTTCCCTCCTTGGACTGGCGTCCCTTATCCCACAATGGATTTTCTCTGTCTTCTTTTTGTACTCCTTCGTCCCACTGTAAGAGGGCCACGTCGGAATTTACAAAAAGAGGCCATGCGGTCTGGTCGAAGTATCGCAACGGGGTATCAACCACCATTGAATGGATATATACGTGAATGTGACGATTCAGACGGCGAAACGAATGGCGTTCTGGGGCTGCTTTGGTAAAGTTACAATTTTTGGACAATATTCGACTAGAAAGTCAATCGATAAAATCAATGACTTAGACAGGATTATGTATATATTGACTGAAATGAATTGAAGGAAAAGTGATTCCATCTCCGCCCCATGTTCCGGATCCATCATTGAATGACCCAGTCTTTTAAGGAGTCCTCGAACCAGTCATCGTGGCTGCCACCGAACAACCTTCGTCGCATGTTGTAGCCGTACAGACACGAGTATAAGAGCACTGAGATGGAGCTTCCAGACTTCGCATCCTTGGAAAATGGGTATTATCTACATACAACATACAACATACATACGTACATGGATCAACCGGAATCGCTAACGGGCGCAACGCCTCCCACTCCTGCCCTGGCTCCGAACGCAGGATAAGTAGTACAGGGCGAGAAAGTTCGCAAAAGAGAGGAGTGATTGTAGTGTAAGTCTCAAAATGTGGAGTAGAGACCGGTTCGGATGGTAGGGCAAAGGGGAAAAGAGCAAGAGGTAGTCAAGGCCAAGCTTCAAGACCGAAGGTCATCAGAAACGACCACCACTGACCAACACTCCCTCATCGCCCCCGCCTCCCATGGAGCCTAACAGGCCGGCGCCCCAAATGCCGGCGATACCCCACATACCGATCCTCCAGCCCCGATAGAGACCGTTGATGCCCTGTCCCGGCCGCTTTTTGGCAGCGATTGGCTTCCCGAGAGCCCGCTCAGCTTCGGAAGAGGGCGTGCTGACGCCCTCTTCATAGACTATGCCCCACATCGTTCCTACAATGCCACGGTAGGTCTGAGGAACGGGAACGATGGTCTCGACCACAGACGTCTCCTCAGCCGCAGCGGCAGCGGACGAACGAGAGGCGGCGGCATACTTCTGACGGATACTGGGCGACGTGTACGAGGCAATCTGTGCACGACGCAGGACAGTCTCCAACGGGAACCGAACAGCAAGCTCTAGGCCAGATCCCATGAAGGCAAAAAGGTTCCACATGGAGGGATTCAAAACTGGGTCGATGGATAAGTAGGACTTGAGGAACAGCGGCGTGGTAGTTGTGATGAAATTGGGGAGACTCGAGTGAAGAATGGTGATAGGGATCAGGTGGGAAGGGATCGTGCAGTTGGGGGTGGGGAGCTGTCGAATTGCCCGGAGGAGCGAGCGCGGTCCATGTGTCGCTGGGGTGAGGATGAGGAAGGTGCGAGCGGTATCAATAGGAGACAACAGCATGGCGGATAGTGACGAAGAAATAAAGGACAGCACCAATGTTGCAAAGGGTGATGTCGACGTCAGAATATCGGCTGTCATGGATGACGCAATATCCTCTTCTGGTAATCCCACAATGGCAGACAAGAGACTGCGAATGAAGGTGTTCAACGTCGGAAGGAGCAGTGAATAGATGAAAGTCGCGTTGGTTGCTTTCCATGGCGAAATCGGGCCACAGGTGGTCCACAGTTGTGATAAGACCTCCATCAACGAGGAGGGGTTCTTGATTGTAAGGCTATGCTTGGGCAAGGACGGCGAAGATGGTATATAGCCGCTGCGGTCTGTGATATGACGGCGAGACTTTCGGCTTCGTGCAGCTGTTGCCGATGGGGTCGTGGGAGCTGCAGAG
The DNA here is from genome assembly GCA_011319215.2 of Scortechinia acanthostroma. Taxonomy (NCBI): domain Eukaryota; kingdom Fungi; phylum Ascomycota; class Sordariomycetes; order Coronophorales; family Scortechiniaceae; genus Scortechinia; species Scortechinia acanthostroma. The sequence goes on from JAABUG020109421.1 coordinate 41,005, forward strand.
GTAAAGTAACTGCTCTCGTCATCTGAAGACTGGTAGTCCTGTGCCATCGACGATGCATGTTAGTCGTTTTCCAGACGCAATTTAAGAATATTTCAGATACTGGCGGCTCATACTTCATCACTTTCATCGAAGGAGTCCGTCCGACCTGACCTCTTGCGTTCATCCGCAACCCATTGCCCATCTTGCGAGTCGGGTACCACATACGTCTGGAGAATGGTTTTGGCGACGTCAAATGGCTGGGCAATCAGCACGCTTGTGTACCGCCAAATGGCCGCATCCAATGCATCTCGAACCCATTCTGACAGCGAGGGAGAGCTCTCTAGGTAGTCTGAATAGTCCAGATCCGGTAGCAGGTCGCGAGCGGAGCTTCCGAAGACTTGTGCGGATGACGGAGCGGTGGTATGTGAAGGCGATGAGGCGTTGGAAGCTTCAAGGCCAAACGACGGAGGGACATAGTACGGGCGTAGAGGATTTGGCCCTTCACGGGTAGAGCTCATTATGAAGATTTTATATCAATCAGTAGATGTAGCCAGTAATATTAAGCAGTATGGTGGGTAAATCGATTTTTGCCCCGAGCGGGATGATTTTAGATGGAGCTGCGAAGGTGACGCCGATGGATTTCTCGCCGTGCGCTTTATTCCGAATTTCCCGCCATTTTGGAATTCTTCTTTTCCTGCATCCAAACCATATAGATATCTTCCTCCTTTCTCGTCAGCCGCGAGAGCTGTTTTACTCCCTGTGAAGGGGTGTATTCCTTTGATTGTTCAGTAGTTCGCATATTGCTTTTTTACCTGCGATATCCATCCGTCCTCATGTCGTTCTGGAGGGAGGCGTGTCAGCAACTGCGTCATGCAGTACCAAGAACTGCGCAGGGGAATCGCATAAGCCTGTCACATTCCAGGAGATTCATCGGCACCTCTACATCAACGATGCGAGCTCAGTCGTATGGCAGGAGAATTGCGCAGATTCGAGGTGGTCAGAGGCCGTTCAACTCCCCGCGGCGAAGCTTCTCCGCGACTGCGGGAGTGCAGCACGGCCATATTACACCCCCCAAGCCTGGGGAAGAGTGAGTCATTTTCGATGAAGGGTCGTTCACCGTCTCGTTCGGTGGCTGATTAGTTGTCCAGGCTTCATGTGTCATTCATCGATAAAGACGGAAAGAGGTACGACTTTGAGGTATCGGAGGGAGACAACCTGCTGGACATTGCGCAGGCCAACGATTTGGAAATGGAAGGTTCGTATTACTCCCGGGCTCTGTACGCGACTGTTGACCCGCTTTGGCTCATCTTAATCCTCCGGTATAGGTGCTTGCGGAGGGTCTTGCGCTTGCTCGACCTGCCATGTCATTGTAGAGGACCCGGATGTGTTCGACAAGATGGAGGAGCCGTCCGATGATGAGAATGATATGCTGGATTTGGCGTTTGGATTGACGGAGACATCCCGTCTGGGATGTCAGGTCGTGATGAACAAGGACCTCGACGGACTTGTTGTCCGACTACCTTCCATGACACGGAATCTGCAGGCCAGCGATTTTGCGCAGAAGAAATGACTTGACGGAGAGGACAGGAACAAGGCGATCTGTATATTATCAGGAATCTTCCCTTCCATGAATAAGGTTATATGAGCAGATTGGATGCATGTGGACGACAATGATCATATCACTGGGTATCTACAAGGATGGGTCGGGCATATTGAGTCGTTGGAAGTCAAATAAATGTATAACAGGTGTATAACTTTTGTTCAGAACGCAAGAAACATCGTCCAAACCCCTAACGCCTTGTAAATGCCTTGGCCTTGCCTATACAGAAACCAGTCCATCTGGAATAGGAACGCCTTCTTTAAGCCTCCTCAATGTTCAGCGGCTTCCCCTTCTTCCCACTGATTAATTCAAGAAAGCCCTGTTTGCTGACTTCGTTGACGGCCTTCTCTCGTTCACCCATTCCAATGGTACCCTTCTTCCGCTCTTCTCTGGCAGCCTCTTCTCCACGGACCTGGGCTGCGCGAACGGCATTGAACAATTTCACCACACCACGCTGCGCAATCTTCCGAAGACGCTTTTCCTCCTCCGCAACAGCACCAGTAAGACCGCGCTCAATGCCCAGGACATCGCGCACGCGGCCCCGATCTAGCTCCTCCTTCTTTTCTGCGCGGAGCTTTGCCCGCGCCGCCTTGTCCAGTTTCTCGTCCGCAAGTTCGCTACTAGTTTGCGCTGCTGATTTACTGCGCGACAGGACTGGGTCCGCCCGAGCTGATGTAGGCAGTTTGGTCGAAAGAATCTTGGAAATAGATGTTGAGAATGCGGTAGGGTCATTTCGTTTAGGGACGGACTTGCGTCCGTTTGTCGATGTCGGCAATGAGGTGTCCGAGTCTCCATATTCGTCGTCCTCGATATCAGAGGAACCTGGCGAGTCCGATGCATCGTTGTCGCCCGCGTCACCCTCATTATCGCTAGCAGCAGAGCTGTCGTCGCTGTCTTCTGCTTTCCTCTTCTTTTGTGCGCCTAGCGACCTTGTTTCGCTTGATGCTGGCTGCTGTGGCTTTTCTTCTACCGGCTTCTCTTCTTCCTCCGCATCGGAATCCGCGAGATCGACTGCTTGGAAATCCGTGGGCTCTTCATCTTCCGCTTCGTCGGAACTGCTGTGGTATTCGCGCTGCTTTCTGAACTTCTTCTTGGGCCGACCGGCCTTATTCTTCAGACTGTCCAAGACCTTGCGCTTTTTCGCCATTGGAGGAGCCATCGTATCGGTTTTCAAATGCGTTGCTGAATCAAACCCGATGTTGGTTGTACCTTGTCTCTGCAGTGGTATCGTACAAGTAACTTTTTTCTGCATTTTCTCTTTTGGCAGGCGGGACAGGAAATCCCGAGCTCCGATTGGCCAGCGGTGGCACTCCAGACTCTCCGCATCTTCTGCTGTCCTTTTGCTTGTGCATCTTCGTTGACTGCTGTGCAATACCATCCTCTAGAACTGACACTCGGTTTATTTAGTGACTTTCTGTGGATTTAATTTGGAACACTTGTTTTCTTCTATCTGTCCTTCCAACATAGCCAATATCCGCCATGGTCCTTCAGGATCTAGGGCGGCGAATCAATGCCGCCGTCAATGATTTGACACGCTCGAGCAATCTGGATGAGAAGGTGAGACGCTCTATTTGCCCTTTTGTCTTTTGGACGATGCTGACTGTGCTAGGCCTTTGATGACATGTTAAAAGAGATCTGTGCCGCATTGCTATCTGCAGATGTCAACGTTCGCCTCGTTCAGACCCTCCGGAAATCCATCAAATCCAGCGTGAACTTCTCCTCGTTGCCACCTGCCGTCAACAAGAAGCGCTTGATTCAAAAGGCCGTGTTCGATGAGTTGGTAGCGCTGGTCAATCCGCATGCAGAGCCATTCCGCCCAAAGAAAGGACGATCCAACGTGATCATGTTTGTGGGGTTGCAGGGTGCGGGAAAGACGACAACCTGTACTAAGCTGGCTCGGCATTATCAGATGCGCGGGTTCAAAACAGCGCTTGTCTGTGCGGATACTTTCCGTGCAGGTGCCTTTGATCAGTTGAAGCAGAATGCCACCAAGGCGAAGATTCCGTATTATGGAAGTTTGACGCAGACCGACCCCGCGGTGGTGGCAGCCGAGGGTGTCGCCAAGTTCAAGAAGGAAAGGTTCGAGATTATCATCGTGGACACCAGTGGTCGACACAAGCAGGAAGAGGAGCTTTTCACCGAAATGACACAGATCCAGAACGCCGTTACTCCAGACCAGACGATCCTTGTCCTCGATAGTACCATCGGCCAGGCGGCCGAGGCTCAGTCAGCAGCCTTTAAGGCTACTGCTGACTTTGGTGCAATCATTATCACCAAGACGGACGGCCATGCTGCAGGTGGTGGTGCCATTTCCGCTGTTGCTGCGACCCACACCCCGATCATTTTCCTGGGTACAGGAGAGCACCTAATGGATCTGGAACGCTTCGAACCCAAGGCTTTCGTTCAGAAGCTCCTTGGGATGGGCGATATTGCCGGTCTCGTCGAGCATGTCCAAGCGATAACCAAGGACTCGACCGCCGCCAAAGAAACGTACAAGCACATCGCGGAGGGTATCTACACACTGCGAGATTTTCGTGAGAATATCACCTCAATCATGAAGATGGGCCCCCTTTCGAAACTCTCCGGCATGATTCCCGGACTGTCCAACCTGACCGCTGGCTTGGACGACGAAGACGGGTCGCTCAAACTTCGCCGCATGGTATACATCTTCGACAGCATGACCGCCGCTGAGCTGGACAGCGACGGCAAGATATTCGTCGAACAACCGAGCCGTATGGTCCGCATCGCTTGTGGCAGTGGAACGACCGTTCGCGAAGTCGAGGATCTCCTCTCTCAGCACCGCATGATGGCCGGCATGGCCAAGCGAGTCGGTGGGCAGAAGAAGCAAATGCAGCGTGCGCAGAATATGCTCAAGGGCGGCAACAAGGAGCAGCAGCTGGCGGCCATGCAGAAGCGGATGGCGGCCATGGGTGGTGCTGGTGCGGGCGGTATGCCCGGAATGGGCGACATGGCAAAGATGATGCAGATGCTGCAGGGTCAAGGCGGCGGTGGGATGCCGGGGCTCGGAGGAATGGACTTGCAGAGCATGATGAGCCAAATGAGTGGTTTGATGGGTGGGGGAGGTGGACGAGGACGAGGACGGTGATTATGCCAGTTTTTCTTCACGGCTGTCTACGTTCTGCTTTCTTCTTTCTATGATCGCTCGATGTTGCTTCCAGACTTTTAGCATTTGTACGGTGTTGGGCGTGCCTTTCTATTTCAATTACGAGATGATCTCAGCATATAACCATACACTTTTCGAGCGCAGACGGAGATGTGATGCGCACGAGAAAGATGATTAAATTCCGAAACTCCAGTACAAAGCAACCATTTCCGACTCCGAATACCCTGTAGTAAATCAATTCTGTAACAAGCCTATTAGTCCACACACAGAGACACCCTCAGTACAATCTCTCCGCTCTCTCAGTCTTGTCCAACAACTCATAGAACTCGTCAAGCGCCCGGCGTCCGAACCGCCCGGCTGCCTCCTCAATCCGACCTACCAGAGTCTGGATAGCAGCATGCCACCCATCCGCTTTTCGATTATCCACCAGGACCTTACCAGGAGGCAGACGCGGATGCTTCGCGGACGAAGCCTCCATCAGGGAACCGTATTCGGGCAAGGGGACGCTGAGTTTGTATTTCCACACAACCTGGTCGTCCACGTAGAGGGAATACGTCAGGACGGAACTGGGGACGGTGACAGGCGTCCCGGACACGGTGTCGATCTCCTCGTCTTGGACGCTGATGTCGACAAGGCCGTACTTGGTGTTGCCGTCGGGGACGTACTTGACGGCGACATCCTCGGTGTCGGTCTGCCGGTATGTCCGGATGGGGAGGTAGAACATGTTGAGCGGGCCGACGCAGAACTCGTGCAGGCCTTCGCCTGCTGTGAAGGGGAGGAGATCCTCGCTAGTGTAGTGTAGTGTTGGGTCGGGGAAGCGGGTGGCGCCGAACTCGTGGCGGTCGCCGCTGAGGAGGACGACGCGGACGCCGAGCTCGCGCTCGGCGCGCCACATGGCTTCGAAGACGGTGCGGCGCTCGTGCAGGAACCCGCCCCAGGTGTCGGTGGTGCCGACGTGCCAGTTCTTGGTGAAGGGGACGCTGGAGGCGACGAGCTTCCAGCGGACTTCGGCGGGTTCCGGGCGGGCGAGGTACGCGAGGAGGGATTGGAGTTGGGCGGATCCCAGCATGGTAGAGTTGGCTTGCGCCGGCTCGGAGCGATAGGTGCGTGTGTCTATCATGAAGATGGAGGCCGGGCCGTGGATGAAAGAGAAGTACGTCGTGTTCTCGGGCTTGGCGAATGCCATGGGTGGGATGGGAGGATTCACGCTGACATGGTAATGAATGTATGGGTCAGCCGCGGCGGGATAGGGCGTGGTGGTGTTTCCTTTGGACCAGTCATTGGCGATCTCGTGGTCATCGAGTGTATGAATCCAGGGGAGGCCAATGGCGTCGGATTTGGACCATGATGGCGACGAATACACCCTGCGATACTCGCTGCGGTAATGAGACACGGACGAGCCGAACCGCTGTGGCACATCGACGTAGATGAAGTCGCCGAGGAACAACATGAACGCGGGACGTAGCAGTTCAGGCAGTTTGCCCAGCGTCTCGGTCATCGTCTCAATGCCGGGAATACGGAGCGAGTGCGACAGCGGGTTGTACGGGAAGTTCGCTTTCATACAGCTCGATGTCACGAATGCCAGTCTGTTGGCCGACTCGGTGCCTGGCAGAGGAGCTGTTACGAAGGTGCCTGTTTGCTTGTTGGACAGAGAGTAGCGGTAGCTGGAGGACGGCTTCAGGCCGTGGATGGTCACGGACGTCGTGTAATCGGTCGAATCATTCAGTGAATAGATAATGCCCTCTTCGACCCATTTTGATGGGTCATCTTCCAAGATCTCTTGATAGAAGACTACCAGAGGGAGTTGGGCGGGATCAGGTTCCCTTACCAGCAGATTGGCCGTGGTGGGGGAGACATAGCCGACGCGTGTAAAGGTGAGGTCCTTGCCTGAATGAAGGACCACACCTCGTAGCAGGAAGTCAAGAGTTAAAAGCGTAAGTACAATGTTCACCAACATTGACAGGCGTGTCGCAAGGGGCGATTGAGGACAGGGCAAACCAGTCAACAGCGTCTTGAGCGGCCGAGGTTTCCGAGCCTGCTGAGCTTCAGATGGGCGCTCCATAGCTCCTAGAGACAATATCAGCACCATGGACGAAATTTAAAGGCCATTACTTACGGGGAGCTCGGGGAACTTTTGTTGCATCCTTTCCAGTTCTCTCCAAGTTCTGATAGAGTAAGGTCCGCAGTGACGCGAGGTACACTGCCAATGATGTGAAGATAATGGGCGGGAAGTGATGGCCAGGGACCTAGTAACAATTTAGTAGACTATCTCGAAAATTCCAGGGACGAAGTAGACCTACCCATCGCAGAAATACAAAGGTCGTCAACCTGAGTATCGCGGAACTCGTCGCGGCGGCAATGCGCGCGAAAGACACCATGTCTGCAAGTCAAGTCGAGGATGAATTACCGAGAGGTAAGAATCATCTCAAGTCAAGTAGTCTGTTATAAATTGGTAACGGTGTAAAACAGGGGTGGAAACTGTTACGAAGGAGCGTGCGCATGAGACTTTGAAGACGAGGCGAATTGGTTGTTGGCGGTATGACGACATTCGCTGCAATTGACTGTATGCCACCAACACAACATCCCCCAGATAAGTCTGTAGGTCCTATTCTACGGGGTGTCAATATTCGACGTCTGCATAGACGCATGTCTCTATGTTCAATATCATCTATCCTTGATTCATCATATCTCGAAAAACATTCATCAAACTGCTAGCCATAGGTCCCGCTGTGAGCATCTGCCGAGCAGCAGCTAGCACATCCTTCATGTGCATACTAAGCGACATCTCTGCCGCCCAATGCCATGGGTTCTGCTGCTCCCCAGGTAGGGAATTGAAGTATTCCCAGCCCATGACACCTCCAAAGTCCGGAAATTGCTCAACCAACACTGCGAGAATGGGCCCAATCTTTTCTCGCGGGACGTAGCCTTGCGACCCGTTTCCTGGGTTCGTCAGCAGCCCGTAGACAACGCGCCGTGGTGACCATCCTTGCGCCACAATGGCGGCATACATCCGGGGGTCCTCCGCCAGACCCCAGCCGTTGTAGAACTGCGCATTGTACCAGCTGATCTTGGACCCTCGTTGCTGCTCGAGCTGCCGATAGTCGAACCCAGAAAGGTTACCAATTCCCAAGAGAGCCGCGGCGACAGGCGCTAGGGTGATGATAAAGTCATCGCCCAAGTCCAGCTTCAATCGGTCGATCAGCCGAATGATGCCGGACAAAGACATTTCCTCTTCCACATCCAGATCGAGCCCGTCCAGCTGATGCCGCCGGACCATCGCCACAAGAGGTTGGTAGTACCGCTCGAACTTCTCCTGGTCGCCGTCCAGACACGTATAGGACCCCTGCGCTGCTCCGCCGAGCATTCCCATCACCTTGACACCGCTGCGTTTCAGCACGGGCACCTCCGCCCACAACGGGTTGTACATCTCGTGGTCAGGCGGATCATCGTTGAGCGTGATATGGCCTGGGTCTTCGTTTAGATGAAAGGCTGCGATGATGACGTGGGTAATGCCGGTATTGTTCTTCACCAGAGGCAGCACAGAGACATAGTCGCCTCGGTTCGGACACAGGGTCTGATGGTAACAAATGATGCGATGGTGCTCGGGCCGTCCGGGCACTGGAGGCATGATTTATTGTTTAAATGTCGCACAGATCGATAGGTCGGAAGCAATCATGTCATATAAGAACCGCTGCGGGGAAGCGGAGGAACACTGGAACAGCTGTTCTATTGCCCCGCTGAGGATATCGGCTGGAGAATCCGCCAAAATGTGGACACCATACACCATCAATGGTGATGTGCTATTGAGACATTGAAATCTGAGCAATCTACAGAAGGAAGAACACTAAAGAAACCAGATTGAACGAAAGATGGCCAGTCTATTGACAAAGACTCCAACTGTTGACTCCAAAACAAAAAGTTGGAGATACTGCTGACTCAGCTGTCCCTCTATAACTAACATATTATTTGCAGGATATCATCGCATATACAACACATCATATCACCACGCTGTATGTCCACCGTCAACGACGAGACAGCTTCCCGTCATAAAACTACTTGCTGGTGAGAGCATGAAGATAGTGGCACCGGTGAACTCTTCAGGAACCGCCAGTCGACCTAGCATGTTCTCCTTCTCCCATGTTTCTTTCAAGCCCGGAACCTCCTCGAAGTTCTTTTGAACCATGGGGGTGATGATATGCCCGGGACACAGCGCATTCACTCGGATTCCATGCTTGCCCCATTCCATTGCCAGATTCCGCGTGAGCTGAAGGACTGCGGCCTTGGAGGCGTTGTATGCAGGACAGGTCAGACCCTTGTTGGCAATCATTCCTGACATACTGCCCACGAGGACAATGGATCCCGGCCGCTTGGTGTTCATCATCTGCTGCGCGACAGCGTTGGCGGACATGAAGACGCCGGTGAAGTTGACGTCCATCAAATCTGCGACATCTTGAGGAGTGTGGTCTATTGCGTCTTTGACACGCTGAATGCCCGCGGCTGCTACCAATCCATCGATCTGCCCGTGTTCTTTGGTGATATTACTAATCGTCTTGTCCAGGTGTTTTCTGTCTCGCACGTCGACGTGATGGTAATGTATTGACCCCTCGAAGGTCTTGGACGCTTCTTGCGCTACTGCGAAATCGGGGTGAGGAGTGTCTAATACATCAAAGCAATGCACTGTATTATCAAAGTTAGCCTTGAGAAATCGTCATAATGTCCAGAGGAATACCTTGTGCGCCCGCGTGTACCATGGCTTCCGCTATGGTAAGCCCCAGTCCTCGTCCGCCCCCGGTGACAACGTATGCCTTGTCGCGTAGACTAAAATTGGGATAGGCGTTTTCCGTCGAAGTCGAAACAGGTCCTGTTCGAGGATCTCTGCCGTCCTTGAACTCCGGATCTAAGCGTAGAGTGGACGACGAGAACGATCGATATGCTGTAATTGGAGCCCTGACTTTGGTGATTCGGCCATGGCGGGCAATGGACGCTGGTAGCGAATTGAGCGTACGAATTGAAGCCATTCTGCGCCTGCGTATCAGGAGAGTATGAAATTCCTGGAGTAAACAGTCGCTAGAAGCTCCTGAATGAATGCCAGTCCTTTATATCTAGCACTGCCCATCTTGAGATTATGCAATAGATAAGATCCTGTGGACCATGGCCCAAATTCAGGGCACGTTTCATCGACCAAGGCTCTGGATTGATTGCAGACATAGTATGACGTTAGCATAAGGTCAGATGCGCCTATCTTAGCCAGATCTCATCTTGGAAGATGCACGTCACGTCCATGAGTATGTTCATAACTCTATTTGATGTAAAACACTTAGTCATCAGTGGTTCATGCAGATCAAAATCAAAAATGAACGGGACATGACATCAGTATGCGTTTGCTCCTGGAGAACAGCCTTACAGCCTCATGAGATCCTTCCCTTCTGCTTTGAGCACTTGCAATCCTGCTGACTCATCTTTAGTAGACTCTGTGTCTCTTGACTCTATTCCGACGACCACCCCGCTACTAGGTCTGCACCGGCATATCTCGTCTTCTCTGCATACATTAAGACGGATTCTTAATTGTATGCAGTCACTGCTCACGTTTTGAATTATCTTGTTACTAGTCAATCTATCTACTAGGCCTGACTCAGTATCTGTACAATTTGCCTGTCCATCCCCACATGATTAGGCGATGTTTTCACCATGACATCTATGGCTGTCAGACGGACTTCAGCTTCCGACCAATCAGCGAACATTCGAACAAGGAATCATGATTGTCGATTGCTTACTTTGCCATGCGAAACACACTACATTCCAATAAACAGGGAATAGTTCTCGCCATGGAGGCGACTGCAGAATCCTGGCAGGGCTACATAAACTTCTACCTTGCAAGATATACTACAGTCCCACTCTGCTGGTATCAGCTTTCTGATTTCTCCCGCCAATCGAATCTTTGCGATCTACATATCTTGTGAATTAGGGGATCTCCTAACCGGAAACCATGCAACGCTCCCTGTTTCGTCCACATCTCCTCTCAAACCGCCTCGGTGGATCTATATCTCTCTGGCGGACTACAACCGCGAGGGTCGCAACTAGAGCCGATCATCACCCAAACCCAGGCAATTTTGCCAACCGTCCCAAGGAAGAGCTCTCCGAGATAGGTCGCAAGGGTGGTCGCAAGGGAGGTAGAGCCAAGGGTGTTGGAGGCTTCCATAATATGGACCCTGAGAAACAGGTGAGACTACTCTGTAGGAGCTAGCATCATGTTATGCACATAGTGACCCATCCATCGGCAGCACGAGATCGCTTCTCGAGGAGGTCGTGCTACCAGGAAAGCAGCTGAACAGGGGGAGAAACATGGCGTCGCTGCAGGGAGACGTCGTACTCATGAGCCTTCAGCAGCAAGTTCGGGGTTTGAGGAGTCATGGACGGCGTAAAGTCCAAAGTTTTTATGTAGGTGATAGATGTTAAGTATATCTGGACGTGTACATTGTCGCTAGACAGAGTCCGAGATTACCTAGATAGATAGAGAGATAGACTAGATAGAGAGGTAGAGAGGTACCTAAATGAATATGAAGCGTGCCGAGCATGTGTTACGTCACGGTTGCGCGAGTCCCAATCAGGCATTCTATAAACAATCCAACTGTTGCCTGAGAGCTCAGGCACCCACAAAGTTGCGCGTTTCTCTGGATCGAGGATGATCCACTCATCTATCAATCTGGCGATAATCAATCCTTCTCAATTGCGCTTCTTCGGTCATCTTCGTGTCTATCGCATCGAGATTCTTATCGCATTATCAATATCATCTATCTATACAACCACCCAACCGAACAATGCTGGTCTCCTGAGCGAACTGCCGACTGCATTTCACCATGGCTGACACTCGCTTCAACTCACCCGACCCGACAACCCACGACACGGTCGGCGCGTCTACACTCGCTACGCCTTTGTTCATGCCGTCGTCTCCTCCTCCTCCTGAGGAGAGATTGGTCGATTCTCTTCCCCGTGCTGATAGCCCTGTTTCCGACCGCGTCGCTGCCGAGATTGACGGAGCGCGTTCGCCAGCGCTATCTAGAGCCTCGTCTCCCGATCATCAAGCGAACGAACTCGATGCGCGACTAGCGGAATATACTGTTGCTTTTCGCGCCCGCAATGATGATACCCTACCGGATCTGAAGTTGCCGCATGAGGAGGATAAGCTTTCTGAAGTCGGTGGCCCGGAGGACTTTACCGCCAACATGGAGAGATATCTGATGGGCATTGATGATGATCTGGAGGACAAGGACTGGGAGGAGGGTCAATCAACACACTTGGATGAGAATTCGCAGCCAGCGATCACGCTGGGAGGCAAGCATGAGGGGCAGGAAGCAGAAAGGGAGGAGGGCCACCAGCCACCACAACACAGACATGGCTTACAGCAGCCTGGCCCAGATGATGAAGCGGAAGTTGGCGAGTACAGTGAATGCGGGCCCCCTGTTGACATGTCCACACCATCGCATTTCCTGCGCAGGACAGGCGCGTTCGCTAAGGAAATGACCCAGCTAGAAGATATTGAGGAGGATCCCGATGATGAAGCGCGACCAGATTCCACGCCGTCTGTCCAAAGACAGACGGTTACGCTACAGAAGGACAAGACGGATTCGAACGAGGATTTGCGGCGTCAAGTCGCCGAATTAAAAGCAGCGATTCGAGACCGCGATCAGCAGCTGGAGAGAAACCATAGACGGGTCCTGGAAGCCGCTTCTGCGGGGGAGCAGATCAAGCATTTGCAGGCAGAACTGCAGAAGAAATCAAGCCAGTTGGACGAACTCCATGACCAGAACGAGGAACAAGAGTCGTACATGCGGAGATCTTCACTCAGCCAGTCAGGACTCGGTGCGCTTCAGGAACAGCTCGGCGATATGCAAAAGGAGCTGCAGAGCAGGAATACGCGCCCGGACCTGGACGCAGAGCGACTGGAGACGATCGCACACCTACGTCAGCAACTGGACCTGGCGCAAGAAAAGCTGAAGAAACGCGATGCTACGCTCGAGGAGACCCTAGCCAAGCTGCGAGATGTCACTGCAGCGAAAGAGCTACAATTGCAAGAGAAGAATGCGGAGATCGATGCGCTCAGGGCCCAAGTGGATGATAATCTCGGCGAGATTGACAGGCTGGAGACGGAGCTAGACCAGGCGAACCAAGAATACCGAATCCTTGAAGAGAAGGTTGTATCTCTGGAGACCAAGAATCGCCCGCTGGAAGAGAAGAATAGTACTCTTGAAGCCGACCTTAATCGCGCCCAGTCGCAGGTTACGGCTCAAGGAAACGCCCTCAAGGCCATGGCGGCAGAAATGCCACTCGAAGCAGGGGGAAGGAATACGTACACCGAGATTCTGGAACTTATTAAGGATCTCGACCCGCATAGCACGACAGGCTCGTCCGGAAAGCCTTCCTTGTCAAGGGATACGGAGTCAAAAGACGATGAAGTGGAACAATATCGCCAGGATTTGGCCAAGGCCCGGGTCGAACTGGACGAGGCATCTTCGATCCGGAAGGCCCTTGAGCTCGATTTGAAGCGGTCCCAAGAACAGGCCGCGGAGGCGCAGACCCTGTTCAAGTCTATCGAAGACGAGAACACGCGCCTCACTAAACGCGTAGACGACTTGCGAACCAGGCTGGACAAAGTTCAAGGAGAACTCAGCCAGATGAAGACTGAACATTCAGAAGCCCTCGAAACCATCAGCCGTCTCCAGACAGACAAGAACGCGCAGCAACCCAGTCCTCCCCCTTCACCGCTCACCCCGCGCAACATCGGCCAGACAGAGAAGCTCGAGGAATCGTACCGTGCCCAACTCAAGAGCCTCCAAACAGCACACGCTACCGCCATCTCCACTCTCCGTTCATCCCACGCCGACTCAAGCCGCAAGCTACGCGATCTCCTCGCCGCAGCCGAGAAGCGAGAATCAGACCTCAAAGCCGAAGTGCAGTCCCTGCTCGGCGCGCGCGACACACAAGAGACTCAAATGCAGTCCCTCGACGCAGAGATCAAACGACTGCAATCCGTCATCGCTGTCAAGGAAGAGGCGGCCGCTGCGCTGGACGAGCGAATCGCCCGGTCTGTCGAGAAGCGCGAGAAAGAGTGGGAGCGCCGCGTCGATCTGCTCCTAAAGGAAAGGGAGCGCATGGCCAAAGCCCTCATGTGGGCCTGGGGCGAGAAGGAAGTCGGCGACGTCAAGGAGAACCTCGGCGAGGATGGGCGACGAGTCAGGCAGGCTTATCGATATAAGTATGCTCAGAGGAGGGGCAAAGAGGGACAGGAAGCATGATGTCTGACCCTTACACTGCTCTCTCGGCTTTCTGGAGTCGTGGCGTTCCTCTGCATGGAGTTGTCTCTACTAGGATGATAAGTTTCTAATCGGACTGGGCTCAGGGCATAATGTAGGCGTAATGGCTTCTCTTAGGGAAACGCTCCACTGCGTGGTTTATGATTTGAATAGGGTCATTCAAGTGCACATCATGATAATCCCAGTGATAGACCCGTTACAAGGGTGATCTCTTCAAGACAAAAATACAAATCCAACCTGAAACAAGAATCTATTACCTTTCCAAACATATGACAGAGAAGGAGTCAGTATAAATAAATACTTCAAAGTAAGAGAAATAAAGAAGACTCATCCGCATATTTGAAAAGAAAAGAGAAAAAGCGAGGGCGTTCCAAAGTCGATAACAAGAAATGTCCGAAGCCACTCGACAATATCAAACGCGCTCCCGCTCTCGCTGACATCTGACCAGCAGACTGAAAAGAAACTAGCTAAATCCATACATACTGGTGCGATTGGCACCACGGTACGTATTCCCGTCGAGGATAGTCCGCCTCCCTTGACCATCAAGCGTCACAGACGAAGCAGCTCGAGCCTCGTCCACGGACGAACCCGTCTCCCTGATACTATCCAGGGATCCAAGTCCGTGTCCAAGGGCCGCAAGCCCGCCGCAGGTCGAGCTGCGCGACCTGCGTGTGCTGGGATAGATGATTTCCACGTCGTTTCTGCGCCAGGCGGGGCCCGGGCCCATGGTACGGTATTGCTCGAACGACTGGTGAGGGTGAGGGCGGTGATGTGCATGGTGGCTCTGCGTGTGACGAGGGATCTGGGTTGGATCGAACTGGTAGGTCGGGCCTTGTCCCTGTCCCTGTCTTTGGCTGAAGCGATGCGTGTGACGACGGGCGACCGTGTTAGGCTCGATGAGGGAAACCCGGCGATTGGGAGGGCGGTCCATCGGCCGGCGGGCGATCTGGTTTGGTGGGATGAGCATGTAAGCCGGGGGCTGGGGCTGGGACTGATAGCCAGGAAGTGTATTTGAAGTATTGGATCTGTGGACCGTGGCCGGCGGTGCTACCACTTCGGGAGCATCGTCGGAGGTTGCGGTCATTGATCGTGAGCGAGAAGGTCTTTTCGACTGAGCTTCCATTTCAGAACGCCGATCAGGCGTAGAAGACGGGGATGGGTACTCTCTGGGTGGAGTGGTTGGTGACTGCCCAGTTTGTCCCTGCTTTACAGTAACATCGTGGCTCTGGGCTTGCTGCTCGATATCTCGACGGGGATCGGCTTCGGCTAGAGCGCGGATTTGAGGATCCGCCGACAAAGGGAGTGATATAGGCAGGACTTTGAGAAGGGACCTGCAAAGGGATGATATGGATGACTTTTGTCTCGTGTGTCCGACTGAAGGAGGGACCGAAGGAACCGGTGGAGTTCCAGACAGCTCCGCAACGGGGGGAGCTTGTAACGAAGCCTCACTTGCTGTTTTCAGTGTTGCGACAGTAGGCGTGCGAGAAACTAGGACCACGTTAGTCGACCTCACTGCCTCTTTCCGTAGCGCGAGTCTTACCTGTGGAGGCAAGAGTTGTCCCTGACAGGATCTCTGCTGCTTCGCATGCTTGGTCTGTATCCAGCCGAAGTTGGGATTTTGGGCGTATCGGTCTAGGATGCTGAATAGTGGGCGAGGTCTTTTCAAAAAGGTCGTCGTTGCCGGACGGTATATATACTCCCTGAGTGCCGAAGGTGACATCAGGCCCGCGGCAAAGATAGTAAATGTCATTCCTCAAGGAGCTTTCTCTGTCAAAGCTTGTTTGAGAACAGATACTGTCGTCGCGGATTAGCTGCCGCTGCGAGTATACCCCCAGCAGAGACACGTTGTAAGGTCGACGGCAAAGCTCGCGGGAGCAGAAATAAAGACAGACGGTGATACTGCAGATTCTAGTCAACACTAGTCCTATTACAACTGATA
Source organism: Scortechinia acanthostroma (assembly GCA_011319215.2). NCBI lineage: Eukaryota > Fungi > Ascomycota > Sordariomycetes > Coronophorales > Scortechiniaceae > Scortechinia > Scortechinia acanthostroma. Next base: position 56,958 of record JAABUG020109421.1, read on the forward strand.
CTTGCCATCACTTACAAGGATAGGACGGAAACGATAACGGCAGCTCTATGAAGAGCACAGCTGACACCGGTCTTCCAGAAACCGCCGTTCATACTGTCCGGAAGACATGAGATCTGCTGCGAAATGACCACCAAGCCCGCCACACTCGCTGCCACCCAGACAATTATTGTCAGTCGCAGGAGATACGTGCACACGGCGTGCAAGAATCTCTTTTGCCGCTGGAATCCTAGAACTCTGTTGTACTGCCACGCGAGTAGGCTATGCAGAACCACAAGTGGTACGGTGAAGAGAGACTGCACACCAGACAACCATGATCAGTTTATAATCATGACAGGTATAACGAGAGAGATCTTACCGCGATGAGAACCAGAATCAGACTCGGCAGCATTTTGGAATCGACTTGGCGGTTGACGAACAGATATATCACAAGCACCCATTCGATGAGCGATTCGAGCAGCAAGACATATAGTGAGACGAATATGACAACCTTGGTCCATGACCCTCGTCTCTGAGGCGTTGTAGGCATATCAGCCATGATGAAATATGGACAGCAGCTCGAGACGCTGTATCACAGGCCAGTATCGAAGAGCATCCACACAATGGACAGACCGGTACTCTGTTATCTACGCGCGTAATAAGTGCAGGGAAAAAAGGCCACAGCGGCAGTCGAAGCCGTTGAATGCAGAATCCGTATTGTAGGGCGAACAAGATAGCTTATAGACATATTGCAGAGAATTGTCAAATAGCAAGGTAGAAGGACGAACTGAAGTAATAAAAGGAGAGTTGTAACTGATCTCTTGCAGGCGCGTCAACGCGGAGACAAAAAGGATCGGAATGTAGAGGGGACATAGTGTGCAAACTGCAAACAGACGTCCACCGCGTGTCCCCAAGATCCTGCATAAGCAGCATGACACCTAATCTTGAAGGCATTAAAGGAACTAAGGGCTCCAGAATGGAAGATCATACTTCTGGAATGTTAGCTCAAAGGACAGTCGACGCTCACCAAAAGTGATTGGTGGTGCTAGGGGCCTGTTGAAGAATCGAAGATCATTTCAATTGATGGGTCGTCGCTTTTCCATGACTCGAAGGAGTTGATCCTTTCTTTCGATGAGATTCTGATGAACCTGTGTATGTGCATCAGTATGCAGGAGTTTCAAGCGCCTGCATGGGCAAGTCCTCGATTTTCAACCATCGAGACACAAACATTTTCAGGGTCGCAGTACAGAGTACGAGAAAAGCAAGACAGTACATTGATGGATGAGACAAAGGGAGTTTTGAATGTAGGAGTAACCAAAGGGGTACAAGATAGGGTTGTTGAAGATGACAGGGGGAGGTCCAGTCTGTGCATGCGGCCGACGAATGGATGCACGTGACCGTATCGAAGGAGACACATCACTATTATTCAGTTCGAAAGGATTGAAGGGCGTCTATCCCCTGTAAGAATCAATCATGGACAGTCTCTTGAGGCCGAGTTGTCTCTTTTGCCCGTGTCAAGGGTTGAGCTATAACGATATGATGCAATCAATGCTCGCCTCAACTCTGGCGATCTCCTCTTCTCCCACACAAGAACGGAAGATGATCAATTGATTGATGCTCATGGATTGTCTAGTCTATCGGTATATATTTGAAAAAGTGCTAGTACATAGCTGAGTCACCGTTATAGAGGCGCCGCTCCGTTTTTCGGCACTTTTGACTCTGTCTCCATATCAGATGATACCGCGCTGACCTCTACGTCTTGCGGTACATTGGCAGACTTGCGGCCTCTCAGCCGGTTCAACAGAGGATCGATCACGGGCAAATGTCCATGGCGTTCCTTGTGACGCAAGGCGACAAACCAGACGATCATAGTAAGCCAGTACAGGTTATATGAAAGGACGGAGCCATAGGTCGCCGAGTTCGTCCAGCCAAGGACGGCGTTGAAGATACCCCATCCTCCGCCACCATTAACGAGCGGACTACAGCAGTTCACATGCCAGACGCTTTGTCGGATGTCATATGACCCCGGTCCGGCACCTGTCTCCGCAGCATCACCACCTACTAGGTGGTTCCAGGTATTGTTCTCCAGATACCAGACACCGCGGGAGAAGAGGCCGGCAGCAACCAGGTAGAGAAAGCAAGTCGAGATGATCAGGAAGATCTGGAGCGAGGCTTGGTTTCCTCCGCTGCAAACTATCAGCATGGTGGTCCTGAGACGAAAGCTGCTCCGGGGTAAACTTACCGATAAAGTAGAAATCCAATGACCACTCCCGCGAGAATACCGGTAAAAACAGGCAGAGGGAAGGAGGTTGCAGGAAAGCTGAGGCTGACGCCTCCAATGAACACCACCGCTTCGAGACCTTCACGAAGAACAGTGATGAAGGGGAGCAGAAACATAGCGTATCTCTCCGCCCATAGTTTGAGGTTGTTTTTGAGTGTGCCGCGAGTCAATGACTTTGCTTCCAGAGCCTGAGCCAGCTTGACGCGCCACTTCTCCTGCAACTTGGTGACACGAAGCAGTGCAGCGCCCATGATGGTGATAATGACACTGGCGATAAGGGAGAAGATGCCCTCCCACAGGTCCTCCGTACCAGCGAAGTGATCCTTGCCATATCCGTAGAAAGCTCCAATCATGCCAGCTCCGATACAAATACTGATGAACAATCCAATGGCAACTCCCCACCACACCTAGAACGCAAACCACACGATCAGCCTTAAGTTGGAGAATTGAAGGCAAATAGGGGATTGGAGGAAGAAATGAGCCTACCTGTCTGGTCAGTCTCTTACGTGTCAGAGCATCTTGCTCTCGTCCCAAGGTTTGCTTGATGAATGAGAGCAACACAGAGACAATGATGCTGGTCTCGACACATTCCCGGAAACAGATGAAAAAGACTGACGGCAGGCGAAGAAGGTTAGTTTACCTTCAAAAAAAGTAATTAAAGTGTGTCAGAAAATCATACTTGGAACAGCAAAAACGTCTTTCGTCATCTTGTGAGTTGTAAAGGAGACGACAAAAGACTCGAAAACCGAGACTTGACCATGAGAGGGGGTTGGTCCGGGGTGGAGGATTCGATCAATTGAGTGACTGATCGATAAAGATTAAGAGATTGATTGATATGATAAGTGGACTATTATATAAGCACCATGCTCTAATATTATCACGATTGATTGATAAAAAATTGCACGCCGTCACGAGGGGAAAACCCCTTGATTATCTGATTGATAAATGGCGCACGACGACAACAAACCGGAAAGGACCACTCCACGCGAGGAAAGGAAAACTCGGAATGGCTCAGATATGTCTTCTGGTTGGTTGTTTTACCCACAGCGAGAAAGTTGTCTTGAATTGTGGCGCTCAACCGGCCAAACTTTACGAGCAAATCCTGGACTGAACCTTTTTAAACAGGTGGGCCGTCGGCCCATCGCACACAGTTGGGATCGTACGGTCCAATTTCGGCTTTCCTAGTCTTTCTCTATCTCGATAATCTCAATACTGCAGGTTTCCAGCCCAATTCTTAATCAGAAGAGAAAATACCTTCACTGTCACACCCACAGGAAGCAATAAGGGAAGTACCAAGCTCTGAAGGCAAGAGATACACGGCATGCTAAGCTTGCACAAGAGAAGGTGGGACTTGTGGGCACACTGGGCAGCAAGTTAGCCAGCGACAGAATGACGACTTGACATTTCGACTCATTGGACCCTCGATAATCTTTACCTTAAGAGACAATGGTGCAGGAATTGCCAAGTACTTCCAAGACTCGAAGGATGATGGAAACTGTCATGGGATGATGGAGATGGGTCATGGTTGACTAGACAATCATACGACCACGAAGAGAAATTCAGGCCGAGCAAAGAAGCCGAGGTGGATTGTGGATAGGAAATGTATTATTATAATCGTCGTCGTCGTCGTCGTCGTATCCCTAATAAACCAATATCATCGTTATGACAATGGCTCATGTTGTAGCACTGCTAAGTTGTCTCGTACTCCCCCACATCAGCGGACCATGTGTAGGGCTACTGTATCAATGATTAGACGACGGACGCATTTTGAATTTGCACGAGACCAGCTAGACGATAAACCATATTCTTATAATTTATGAGAATAATACTCCGTAGTTCTAGCCATTAGTTGTAACAAATTGACTTTGGCCTGATCCCGCGGAAGCACTAAAAGAGCAAAAATCTTATCAATCAGTTCCCCTTCCGACCATCCCATTTCCTTCTATCGGAAGTTTGAACTCCCCTCCACCTCGGTTCTCGACATCCTCAGAAATCGTCAATTATCTCTGGAGGTGCCATGGCAGTTGGCTTCCTTTTGTTGACAGGATTTGTCGTCCACATCCTGACAACTGCTGCTGCTACCCTCAACTACGAATGGAACATCACCTGGGTCGCCGCTAATCCCGATGGTCAATTCGAGCGTCCTGTGATTGGGATCAATGGTCAATGGCCTCCTCCAGTGCTCAATTTTACCAGGGGCGACCGCATCATTGCAAAGGTGCATAATGCGCTGGGGAATGAGACCACCAGTGTGCACTGGCATGGGTTCTTTCAGAATGGAACCAACCATATGGACGGCCCTCCATCAGTAACTCAGTGTGATATCGCTCCGGGTTCTACCTTTGTCTACAATTTCACCGTCAGTATTCTATGGCTAGTAGCTTGATTTCAGTCGATATGTCAGTCTAACTGTCTGCACAGGTTGAACAATCTGGCACTTATTGGTACCATTCACACACAAAAGGCCAATATCCTGATGGGCTCCGACAAGCCTTGGTGGTGACCGATCCCGAGAATCCGTATATCGGGCAGTATGATGAGGAGCGAGTCATTAGCTTGTCCGACTGGTATCACGACCAAATGCCAACGCTCCTGAAGAAATTCATTAGCGTCACCAATCCCACCGGCGCGGAGCCTGTGCCCAAAGCGGCTCTGATGAACGACACTCAGAATCTCACGGTGGCAGTCGAACCGGGCAAGACATACCTCTTTCACTTAGTCAATGTGGGTGCCTTTGCCAGTCAGTATTTCTGGATCGAGGGACACACGATGAAGATTGTCGAGGTCGACGGTGTCTGGACCAATGCGTCGGAGGCCAACATGATCTACATCGCCAGCGCGCAGCGCTACAGTGTGTTGGTAACCATGAAGAACGAGACGAGCCAGAATTACGCCATGGTGGGCAGTATGGATACGGTGTGTCTCAAAGTCTCTAGGATGATGTCTATTGCTGACGAATTTACAGGATCTCTTCGATAAACTTCCCGAGGACTTGAATTATAACGTGACGGGATGGCTGGTATATAATGACGCGGCTGACAAGCCAACTCCAGCTCTAATCTCTACGTTTGAGCCTTATGATGACTTCAACCTCGTCCCGGTGGACGGCATGGCGCTGCACAAGGAAGCAGATTATACCGTCACTCTGGACGTGACCATGGACAATCTGGGAGACGGAGCCAATTAGTGAGCAACAAACCAGACGCTCTAGACTCTAGAGGAACCTAGGCTGATTTTAATAGTGCTTTTTTCAATGGCATCACCTATGTCATGCCCAAGGTCCCGACTCTGTATTCGGCACTGACCACCGGCTCAGCGGCAACAGATCCTGCCGTCTACGGGTACAACACTCACCCGATTGTCCTCAAAAAGGGGGATATCGTCGACATTGTCCTCAACAACGATGACGCTGGAAAGCATCCCTTCCACCTGCACGGACATACTTTCCAGGTGATTGCCCGCAGCGAAGATAACGCCGGACACTATGACTCCAGCAACCATACAGCATTCCCATCCGTCCCAATGAGGAGGGATACTGTTGTGGTCCGCCCACAGGGCAACTTTGTCCTGCGGTTCGAGGCCGACAATCCGGGTATGTGTCCTGGCCGTCTCTTCATTAATCAAGCTAATCAGTACCACACAGGCGTATGGCTCTTCCACTGCCACATCGAATGGCACATGGATTCAGGACTAGCCGCGACCTTTATCGAAGCTCCTCTGGAACTGCAAAAGACGCTCATGATTCCCGAAAACCACTATCAGATCTGCGAGGCTAGCGGGACCCTCACCGCGGGAAATGCGGCCGGAAACACCGAAGATTTGTACGATCTGACGGGGCAGAATGTATCGCCTGCGCCACTGCCGGCGGGTTACACTGCCAAGGGCATCGTTGCGCTGGTGTTCAGCTGCATTGCAGCTATCCTGGGATTATTTTCAATAGCTTGGTATGACCGACCACTGGATTTAGCGTATACGCTTATGACTGACCGGGAATAGGTATGGCATGGCGCCGATTACTGCGCCTCAGAATTCCTCGATTCAGAGACCTGATTCGGATGAGAATTGAGTGCTACATTGGTGAAGGAATCGCATTGGATCCGACACGGTATTCCTCTACAGTCATAGCCGACGTGAGTACAGAGACATTTAGACTGGGCATAGCCCGAGTACCATAAAGTGCTTCGACAGTATTTCTAACGATAGATTGAATACCACTATGTATATAGAACCTTTGAATTGAAAACAATCGACATGACATTTCAATGCTGCTGCTGCGCAGCTCTACAGCACAGCAATACACTCAATCTCCACATCCGTATTCAGCGGCAACGTCTTGACAGCCACACACCTAAGATAAAAACATCAGCTTGCATCAATACAAGAGGATGAGAATCAAGGATGAGGGATTACATACGTCCGACAAGGCTTCACATCTCCCCAATACTGCATATAAACCGAGTTCATCTCGGCAAAGTCACCCATATCCGACAGGAACACATTGACCTTGACCACCTTGTCAATAGTGGTCCCCGCGGCTTCAAGCACATGCGTGAGGTTCTTGATGCATTGATGCTGCTGCCGTCAGTTTCCCCCCTCTTCTTCCCACACAATAAAGGGCAATGGTGTAGGTACAGTATGAGCCTTAACATCCCCCTCGATCAATTTCCCCGTTTGCGGATCCATGGGCACCGCTCCGGAGCAGTAGACGACGCCATTGGCGATGATGGCCTGCGAATAGATCCCCGGGAGAGGTTTGGGGGCTTTTTCGGTGAGGACGGGGGTTTTGGTTGCCATTACTCCGTATCGTGGATTGTATTTTAGAAGATAAGCTATAGGAATTGAGAACTTTGTTATGAGGGGCACCATTCCCCCTCATATATCTATTTTCTGGTCTACACTTTTTGCCGTAATCAGGCATACATGCGCATCTACACCGCGTGGATGCATGGATGCAGCATCGTATCGTTATCGATCTGCTCCCCCCACGCGGGAAACGAGGCCGGGTGCCAATCGCATGCGGGAATGTTGCATCGGACCCCTCACGACACGACAGCACGGCTCATTGAGTCATTGAAGACTGGATCTTATCCTCGTGCGTACTGCTACCTTGTTGTCAGGTAAGGAGGTGGTCCTTTGATTATCATACTTTGTCATATACCCCCACGCCCTTGATTCGGGACAGATCGACTCCGCAGGGACAAGTATGAAGTGAGGGGAAGCTCCAAATACCAGACAGCACACAGCCTTCGGTTTAGTGACTCACTGTTCATATTAACACTGCTAGATTAATAAATCATAACCTGCTCTATATCGTTCCTGTGTAAGTGCCAGGGTGAGTAAGATCAAAATGTCCCAGTCCATCGTCTCGCAACCGCCATATCCCTTGCATGACTCTGTCAAGGATAAGCTCGACCCAGAATATGTCGACTTCTACAACAAACATGTCATCAACCTTCAACAAGTCCATCTTCAACCGGTGGCAGCCTCAAGAACGAGCGGTGTTCTGATCCCCGGCGGTGGTCCGCTGCTTGAAGTTGGAAAAACAGAGGATATCACCATCAAACGAAGAGCGACCGAGGGGCCCGATATTCTGCTCCGCAGCTTCATACCACCAGGAGAAAAGCCTGCAGATGGCTGGCCGGTGATGCTGTACTTTCACGGCGGGGGATGGGTGCTAGGAAATATCGATACCGAGAACCCGGTCTGTACGAACCTCTGTGTTCGAGGGAACTGCGTGGTCGTCACTGTAGATTATAGGTAAGTCTTCTGTCGCCTCGACACCGTACCGACATAGTCGCTGACGTTCTAGACTGGCTCCTGAGAATCCCTGGCCGGCTGCCGTCCACGATTGCTGGGAGGCCCTCCTCTGGCTCATCTCCGACGGTGTCTCCGTGCTTCCCATCGACACATCCAAGATGGCGACAGGAGGCTCGTCAGCTGGTGGCAATCTGGCTTCCATCATAACACATAAAGCACTCACCCTCTCGCCACCGGTACGCTTTCGCGCTCAGCTGCTCTCCGTCCCCGTCATGGACAACACAGCGACCGTAGACAACAACGAGTCATATCGTCTGTATGAACACACCCCCGCTCTCCCGGCAGCCAAGATGATCTGGTATCGCAACCATTACCTCCCCAACGTAGCAGATCGCACCAATCCCGAAGCCAGCCCTCTCTTTTATGACGATGACTGGTCGCAACTGCCGCCGGCCCTGATTATGGTGGGAGAACTGGACGTCTTGCGCACAGAGGGGGAGCAGTATGCGGCGAAGCTGAGGGAGGCGGGAGTGGAGGTGGATCTGCAGGTGATGAAGGGAATGCCGCATCCGTTTCTCGCCATGGATGCAGTACTCCAGGAGGGCAAGCGATCTATCACCTTGATGTGCGATATGTTGAAGAGGGCTTTTTGGGAGTCATGATCGTCAATCTCGACTACCGTCGATAGTCAAGACATGCATGTGTTGAACGCTAGAAACCAGCACGCAAATTGGCAAGACAACTGCAATAGTCGATCCTACTAGAAGGGAAAAGATCAGTAGGCGAGCTGCATGCCCAAGAGGCTGTTGGTTAGACATAAAGATCGAACAAGTTATGTTTTGCAAGACTTAATGCGGTCATCGTCCAACATGTGAGTGCGATAACTGGGAGTACGGGTAAATCGGTATCATGCCACAGATGCAATGAACGCTCTGCGCCTTGGCCGGATCAGGACAGGCTCCAAGACCATTCAGGCTACTCCTTTATGAGACATGCTCTGTCCACAGTAGGTTTGTATGGTAAGCTGCTTGTGAGCGTGATGATTCTGAACTCATACATCGGACTTGGCATCTGCCAGTCCTTTGCTGCGCTCCATCACACCTTAAGCGAGCTTCCCCTAAATTCCACAAACCCTGCAATGATCACGGATTCACCCTCGGCCATGGTCTCGGCTTGCTTGTCTCGTCACTCTCGTGCAATCGAGCGTCAGTCATACCGCAAGTTCCGCAACTCTGCGAATTGTTCTGAGAAGGGAAATGATCAGAGCAGAGGCTAGCAAGATGCCGAAATAGACGATGTCGGAGTGATGGACGCCTGGACTCGCCTCTAGAAAAGGGATGTATGGAAGACCATTCTGGAAGTAGGATAGCTTCCTTAATCAAAATGGGAACAAAAGCACCGTATCCACGGTGTCTAGTCTACCCTTTGTTCCTTGAAGCAAACAAGTCAGTGGTGTCGAGAGAGGAAGATTCATGACCATTGGTGGCCAGTGATATCAACGTGACATAAGAAGATATCTTGACCAGATATCTCGACAGAGACCACTGAATCGTCTCTTGACTGTTCGATTGCTGCTCAGGCTCATTCCATCGTCTCCGGATAAGTACAACCGGATTCGCTTGGTGCACTCATGCGGCGTCATGCCGGGTTTCTGAGTGTGCTCCGTACTTACGGCGTACTCCGTTGAGTAGCTATATCATTAGCGTGGGTCCTAGCATAAATGGTTGATAGATAACTTGTTAGGCACAGAGTACATACTTTATCTGCTTATGATTCGATACGATCTATCCACTCAAAAGGCCTGAGCCCCAAGCCAGTTCAAAACGGTGGGGACATCTCATTTTACTCTGGGTCAGTGGCGAGGGGCTAAGAGCAGCCATTGTGTGGATGTAACTCTGAGAATTAGCCTGAGAAGCCGAAAAATGCACCTGCAGCAGGCTCATAGCAAAATTTATTTGGTTAATATCTTCCACTGGCTTGTGATTGTCAAATCAGCCTTGAATTTCCTTGGAAGTCGGTAATGAAGCGAATAGGCACACTGATGATATGATCAACAGGAACGAGTCAAACGACAAATCTCGGATGATCCGGCACGTTCTCCGACAGATGCTGGGTAATTTGTTTGTCATCCATGCTAAGCACAAATCATGATCGAAAATCTCGGCTATTGAGTTTTTCTGACTCAAGTTGTTGTTGTGACTTTGCCCAAAGCAGGAAGGTGTTGTCAAGCGTGTTTCCTCGGACCTGAGGAAAAAGCAAAGCCAAGACCCACATCAAGGCCAGCGCTAAATTTTCGTAATATAATTGGTGTTCCTGAAGGGCTGGAGTCTTGGCAGTAAGGCAACAGCCCCTCGCTAGGCCGGATTTGGAAGGCACCACCATGCCACTCGACATTGAGGCTGCCGGACTTTGGACTAATCTAAACTAGTTCCAGTAACACCCGTGGAAACAGGGTGCCCAAGGCTAAGGCCCTAAGGCATCTTGGACCCTTTCATTCGCTCTTCTCCATCATCGCTTACAGACTGACAGCCACCTGGCCGTCAGCAATTTGACGTACCACAGCATCGCTTACTCCTTTCCACGCCCCCCGCCATGTGGTGGGTAAAAAGGGGAAAAGAAACAGGTCTTACTCGACGGATCCATGATTGAAGGCTTATGTTTGTGTCGATGAACGAGTTTATCATGTATCGCTTGGAGATGACCCATCATCATGGCTGGATTTTCCCGGCCTCATCGAGTTATCAAGGACTAGGCACTAGGCCCTTTCTTGATTTCATCTCCTTGACCCCGTGGACTCGGATGAAGTCCAGCCGGACTTCTCAGTTCTTACTGGTAAAATTGGCACTACTACTGGACTAGAGTGGTAAAATTCATCCAAGTTTCCAACTAGTGCATGCGCCGTCACTAATGCGGACTAGGGACCATACCATTAATCACTCATGAGTCGTGATAGTGGAGGAATGGTCCAATGGACCTTGCTCCATGCGGCTCTTTTGTCGGCTATTCCACTTTCCAAGGCGAATCAGAACTCTCATCGCTGCCACCGACTGGACGTCAATATCGGCCGGGCTATCTCGCAATTTCCGCTGCGGCGCTGCCACTGGCTGTCCAATTTGGTGACGCTTTGCAGTCCGTAGCGCCTTTAGATCCCGGCAGATTGTCTGTTACTACCTACTAGTGGACTTCGACCTGTGGACTACCTCTCTGCGATTTGCTGGAACCTGAGCGGATCCAGTTCGTTTGTCCGGAAGGCTGTGCCTGTTGGAACTCAATCTGGCAAGGTGTTGAATAGAGTTCATATTCTCAGTGCAGCCTCCCTGCTAGTATCATCCCTGCAAAATTCGAGACCGCAACGGTGCCTGGGGGGAGGCTGCTTACTATTTTAGGCCAACATAATGGGAGATGGCTGCGAGAACGGCCATCTGTAATCTCCGGGCAAGCGAGATGGTTGGTCGTCGACTTCCCCGTACGTAGTCATATATAGGTCTCCGGATGTCCACCCTCTCATTGAGGATATCTTATCCTTCTTTTTGGTCTGGCCTTCCCACTTCACGAGTCCTCTTCCGTTGAGAGACCGTTTGACTCGTCAGCAGACATTTGTCTGCGTCCTTTCGTTGACGCTCACCGTCCACACTCCTTTCTTGTGCTGTAGTTCGTTGGGATTTTACTCCCGCTGTCATTCTTTTTGCCAACATGGTGTCCACCAAGTTTTCTCTCGTCGCCACGGCCGTCGCGGCCGTAGCTCCCCTGGCGTCTGCATCTGCTTTCGATGCCTCCTCGAAATCTAACCTTGCCGTTTACTATGTACGTTTCGATTCGTAGCATTCACCTTCCTTCCAGCTTCTGCGTGCTGACCATTGTCTATAGGGTCAAGGTCCTGACCAGCTACGTCTGAGCCACTTCTGTCAGGAAAGCTCCTTTGACATCATCAATCTTGGATTTATCAACTATTTCCCCGATACGGCCCCTGGAGGATGGCCTGGCTCCAACTTTGGCAACCAGTGCGACGGTACCACCTACGTTACTGCTGGTGGCGTCACAACCAACTTGCTGTCCGGCTGTCATCAAATAATCGAAGATATTCCCATCTGTCAGGCGGCTGGTAAGAAGGTTCTGCTGTCCATTGGCGGTGCCTATCCCGCAGACCAGAAGATCCTCTCCGATGACTCTGCTGTCGCCTTCGCCACTTTCCTGTGGGGAGCATTTGGCCCGGTCGTTGAGGGCTGGAACGGTCCTCGTCCTTTTGGGAATGTCGTTGTTGATGGCTTTGACTTTGACATCGAGCACAACGGTCCTTTTGGTATGTTCTCTGCTCCATGAAGGCTGCATGGATCTCTATCGCTTCTGAACATTGTCACTGATGGAATATTCACCAGGATATGCCACCATGGTCGACACCTTCCGTCAGTACTTCGAGCAGGTGCCGGACCGCAAATTCTATCTTTCGGCTGCTCCCCAGTGCGTCATTCCCGATGCGCAGCTCGGTGATGCAATCTTCAACTCCGAATTCGACTTCATCTGGATTCAATACTACAACACCGCTGCCTGCGCTGCCAAACGCTTCATCGACCTGGACGAGACTCTTGGAATATTCAACTTCGACACCTGGGTGACCACCCTCCAGACGACTGCCAGCAAGAACGCCAAGCTCTATATTGGTTTGCCGGCCAGTGAGACTGCAGCCAACACGGGTTACTACCTTACTCCCGACGAGGTGGAGTCCCTTGTTTCCACCTACATGAACCGGTACCCCGAGACCTTTGGAGGTGTTATGCTTTGGGAGGCTACCTATTCTGAGAACAACAAGATCGATGGCGCCCCCTATGCCGACCACATCAAGGATATCCTTGTGGACTGTGACCCAAGCCCGCCCGTAACATCTTCCAGCCCTATCCCATCGAGCACTCCGGTGACTTCGGCCACACCTTCGCCATCAAGCAGTGCTGTGCCTTCCAGTACCCCTGCCGTCTCTGTGACCCCCTCCCCGTCTAGCAGTGCTGTGCCTTCCAGCACCCCTGTCGTCTCTGCGACCCCGTCGCCGTCCAGCAGCGCTGTCCCCTCTAGCAGCCCAGTTGCCTCGAGCACTCCCGTCTCGTCCAGCACCCCGGTCATTCCTGGAACATCTCCTTCGAGCAGCCCTGTGTCTTCCAGCACCCCAGTTGCCTCGAGCACTCCCTCTTCCAGCACCCTGGTCATTCCTGGAACGTCTGTTTCGAGCAGCCCTGTGTCTTCCAGCACCCCAGTTGCCTCGGGCACTCCCTCTTCCAGCACCCCGGTCATTCCTGGAACGTCTGTTTCGAGCAGCCCTGTGTCTTCCAGCACCCCAGTTGCCTCGAGCACTCCCTCGTCCAGCACCCCCGTCATTCCTGGAACGTCTGTTTCGAGCAGCCCTGTGTCTTCCAGCACCCCAGTTGCCTCGAGCACTCCCTCGTCCAG
>JAABUG020109421.1:70507-120537 GCA_011319215.2 Scortechinia acanthostroma
CATCCCGGTCATTCCCGGAGGCTCATCCTCTTCTAGCGTACCAGTCGCGTCTTCGACACCTCTGAGCACCTTGACACTGACAGTTTCCCCTACGCCCGTCAGAACCCCAACTCAATCCAGCTCTGTGATCGCTCCTGGCGGGCCTTCATCCTCCCCTGCAGTGCCCAGCTCACCCTCCGCATCCGTTGACCCCTCTACGAGCAAGCCTGTCAACCCTACCGCTTCGTCGACCTCTGGACAGTCCAGCGCCCCTGTTCCTTCAAGTGTTCCTGCCACCGGCTCTACCATTGTCCCTGGCACCAGCTCGGGTGCTGTCAGCCAGTCAAGCTCCACCCAGACTGACGTCGGCACTTCCCCATCGCAAACGGCTGGCCAATCGAACACCGCTACTGCCACCACCACGTCCTCGTCGGGCAACGGCAGCGGCAGCGGATCGACAACCAACACCGCTGCGACCGGATCCATCACCGCTGCGCCTACCGCCAGCTCTTCTGTTGCCGCTACCGGCACCAGCTCGGAGCCTGTGACCATTACCACTGTTATTGTGACTTCCTACATCGATATCTGCCCTACTGGCTTCACCACTGTGACCACTACGTACACGACGACATACTGCCCGGGTAACACCGCGACCGCCACGGCCACCGTTACCAACGCTCCTTCCGGACCTGGTGGAGCAGGATCGCAAACCACAGCTCCCACTGTTCCCGAAGGCTGGACCACCACTGTGACCGTCTGCACTCAGTGCGCTGCCAAGCCCACCACTGTGACGTTGACGCTGCCTGTGACTGCCACCGAGACTGAAACTGGCTCAACTTCGACCGGCGTTGTGCCCGCACCCCCTGCCGCGACTGGCGAGGGATCGAACCCCACCCAGCCATCGGGTGTTTCCCCCACCGGCGGTGCCGGCGGCTCTTTCAGCACGAGTACCGAAGTCGTGACCGTGGTTCGTCCCACCTCGAGCCGGCCCGTGATCCCCATCGGTACTGGTGCTGTCCGTCCTTCGTCGACGCTGGCTGTGAAGCCATCCGCCAAGCCGTCGGGTCAAGCCTCCGGTAGCGGCTCCCACGTGCCCATTCCTCCTAGCAGCACTCAAGAAGCTGTGTCGCCCTTGTCGACCGGTGCTGCCTCGCACATGACTGGGCTGGGTCACGGCCTGGTCCTCACGGTTCTCGCCCTGTCCGCCTTCTTCGTGTTGTAGAGGGTCAAAATGTGAGATGCCATGTGGCAGATAATGTATAATGAAGGACTGCTGTTCTAGCTTTTTTCTTTCGATCTTCGACTTCTGTGTTTACATTTACCATTCGACCGGTCCAGTCTGCGCTGGACCTTAATTGAAGCAGTCCTATACCACTTCCTCCTCGACGCAAAACGTCCAAATTTCTTTGTCATATACTTGATCGATGCATGAAGCGTTGGCATATTGTATGGAGTATGAGACTAGCCTTTCATGTCACGTCACCAATAGCAAAAGACATTCATTATCTTTCGAGTGTTGCAGACCAGTAACAGATCACCATCCATACTCCGTAATCCGTAATTCCGTACCCCTGATTGACCTACTTGGCGCTAAGTAGCCGTCACGATTGACTATTCACAAAATGATGATGCCTAATTTTAGTCGTATTGAGCCGAGCGTGGGATAAATTACAACCTAAGCTTTCAGCTCAGCAAGGCCAAGACGGGTCGATCCGACAAACCAACCCGTCATCCAGCGTATTGCAGTGCTGCCGGTGAGTTGTATGACGACAAAGTAAGGATATCGATCAGTCTAAGATTAACGAGATTATTTTGTATTAGATTTAGAGACTATTGACCGTTTCATTCTCCAGAAGAAATATGAGTATCAGGACCAGGCATCGTAAGGTACTCCGTATTGTACGACCACGAGGGGAAATCTCGGTGCTGAGTTGCGCCACAAATCCACTATCCTCAGGGGCTGATGTAGCTGACAAGCCGAAGTGGACCAATCACAGCCCGACTGAGGGCAGCAATGAGGGGTGTGTTGTGGCTGTTGGCCTCAAGAGCAGCTCATTAAATTACTCTCTCTCTCTTTTCTGGCAATCTGCGATGGATCCTGGAGGATCATACGGAGTAAAGGAAACTAAGGTAGTGATAGTCCCTTATTTTAGTAAACCGTAAACCCCTCAGGCGGTCGACGTAAACAAATGTAGGGTATAAATATCGGGGCCCTCCTGAGCTGGCAACTGGAGTCCAGTCTCAGTCTCCTTTTCACTCAGGTCTTCCTCTCTTCGGACTATTGGTTATATCTCATTCCGATTCTTCTTTTACATAATAAGTCAGCATGGACGGCTTACTAGGTAACATCATCGAAAAGGTCGTCGAGAAAGCCAGCGGCGGCAGCGGCGGCGGCTACTCCTCCTACGAGCAGCAACAGCAGTCCAGCTACGGTGGACAAGGACAAGGCTACGGCCAAGGTTCCGGCTACAATGCAGGGCCCGGCCCCGCCCCGCAAGACCTCCCTTACCCATGGGTCGCGCGCTGGGATGAGCGCGACCAGCGCTGGTGCTACGTGAACGAGCAGACCGGCGAGCGGTCCTGGGAGCGGCCGTACGGCGGTGGTGGCGCCGCGTCTTACGGAGAGCGATCGTATGGGCAGTCTCAGCCTCAGTCTCAGTCTTCGTATGGGTATGAAGGCGGGTATGAGCAGCAACGACCGGAACACAAGGATCATAGTATGATGTATGGTGCGGCGGGTGCGGCGGCCGGTGTGGTGGGTGGTGCGTTATTGATGCATGAGGGGGAGAAAATCCGTGGGTTGCCTGCTGTCCTTGATTGAGCCCAAGAGTGTTATTGACTGTGTGTGTGTGTGTGTGTGTGTGTGCAGATGACGACTGGGATGAGGATAAGGAGAGAATCGAGCAGAATGTTGAGGATTTCCCTGAGGATGCCGCGCGGTGGACCGGCGAAAAGGTTTGAGCCCAGTTCTTCTGTCGTGCTTGCTGCTGCACAGATCCTGACAACACGGATATCAGGTCGGTGAAGTCGAGGCGGTCCCACAGGATATTGAACAGAGCTGGGATCGCACCGAGGACCGCATCGAGAATAAGTGGGACAATGCAGTCGAGGATGTCGAGGACATTCCCGAGGATGCGGCGGAATGGACTGGACGGAAAGTCGGCGAGGTGGAACGATTTGACGACAATATCGACAACGCCTATGATGAGGGAAGAGCTGAGGGTCGGGATGATTGGTAGACGCTTCATCAAGGGGACTGTCCCGGTTTTTGATCGTGCGCATTTTGATAAAGTGATTTGCATAATTCGTACTTGGACTTGTCAATAGCAATGTTGTATTCAAGCTGCACATACAGAATACTCTGAAGCTTCACTTGCGGCGGCATTGTTCGGTTTCCCCGCACGTGCCCCGGGCCTCGGCTGCGGAGAAGCGGTTGTTCATCAGCCTTTGCTATTAAACCATTCATCACATCGCGCTGCAGGCCAGCGATGTGGCCTTGATTGATATTTAATATTGAGATTTGTCACACCACCGCAGTCGAAGATTGACCGGATGCCATGTCTGACACATCCTTACCACTCGCAGGAGTTCGGGTCGTCGAGCTGGCAGGATTGGCTCCAGGTTCGTACCATACCTACACTCGGATTGCCTCTGTCTAACCCTATAGGCCCGTTCGCTGGGCTTCTACTCGCAGACTATGGCGCGTCAGTGCTGCGCGTTGACCGGCCGAATTCCATCTCCACAGACCAGTTGACTCGCCGGAAAACATCCATCGTGTTGGACCTGCGGGACAAAGCTTCGCACCGCCTCCTTCTCTCCGTCCTGTCAAAGGCCGATGTTCTGATTGACCCCTACCGTCCGGGCGTGCTGGAACGTCTGGGTCTCTCCCCGTCCGACGTCCTCTTAAAACACAACCCGCGCCTGATTGTGGCCCGCATGACGGGTTTCCGTCGCGACGGCAAATACAAAGACATGGCGGGCCATGACATCAATTACATCGCGGTGTCTGGTGTGCTGTCCATGCTCGGCCGGAAGGGAGAAGCCCCCTATGCACCGGGCAACATCCTGGGCGACTTCGCCGGCGGAGGCGCCATGTGCTTCCTCGGGATCCTGCTGGCCCTGCTGGCGCGCGCACGCACAGGACGAGGCCAGGTGGTCGAAGCCAACATGGTAGACGGGTCGGCGTACTTGGCGACAATGCCGCGGCTGACTCGGCAGGCGCCGCTGTGGAACCTACCGCGCGGCGAGAATATGCTGGACGGCGGCAGTCCGTTCTACGGTACCTACGAGTGCAAAGACAGGGGCAAGTATTTTGCGGTGGGAGCGCTGGAACCGCAGTTCTACACGGCGCTGATCAAGGGGCTGGGGTTTGAAACAAGGGAGCTCCCCGCGCGGGACGACAGGGCGAATTGGCCCGCCCTGCGAGCCGCTTTCGAGCAGCGATTCAAGGAGAAGACGCGGGCCGAGTGGGAGGCCATCTTTGACGGCACGGATGCCTGCGCGACGCCCGTGCTGGAGCAGGCGGAATTGGAACAGAGTGGCTACGAGCAGAGACCTGCGGTGCACCTGGTTGACACGCCCGGTCTTCGGATCCCGGCTGACGACGGCGGATGGACAGGAGGCGGGCTGGTACCCGGGACCGGTGGGCAGGAGACGCTCAAGGCATGGATGGGATGGGAGAAAGGACGGGACTTTGATATCCGAGCGGATGGAGCATTGGTGTGGATCGAGGGATGCAAGTCAAAACTGTAGCTAGCAGCTGGTGTCTCAGAATCAGAATCGTCTTGTCATGACCCGGTCATGACCTTGCCCAAGCGATAAGATTATTGGTCCATGCGATCACGATGATACCCATGACTCTCAATGGAGAAGCTTTGACCATTCAGCATGTGCCGGAATCTCAAGATGTGAGACAAGTTTAGGGCTGAGAATGAGATCTGGAGATTCAATTGGGTTTCCCTTGTTTTATTGTGTGGTATGAGAGATCCCAACCACAGCCACAGCCAGCACTTGAAGTCCGTCGGTTAGCATCAGCAGATAGCAATGGTCATTCATTTCGTACAATTATTACGATTTTATCCTAGCAGACGGCGAACAGATCCAAAATAATGATTAATGATAATGCTGTAGAAGAGTCTGATTAATGCGTTCACAAAAGTTGACTACGTCCTTCGGTACGTATGGAGCACTGGTATGGTAAGAAATACTATTACTAGGTATCACCAGCGAGGGACGATCCATGGCGAGCTGAAGGATCGAAACCGGCGGAGATTGCCCCATTCGAGAAGCTCTTGGAAATGTTACAGCGGCTGAATGTAACCTGCGAGTTTTCCGGCGGGATGATTCGATGGACTGAGCGTTATCAGAGTGTAGACTACTTAATAGTTGCGTCATTTAATACTTTCACCCCTCATGAGTTGAGGTGACATTGCATTAGAGACACTGCGATCCTGTAGTGATTGTCAGGGCAAAGTAAGGATATGTATGTACCTAGGTACCTTACCTCCTGTGCCTGAGTATACCATAGTCCCCACAGACACACTCACAATATCTTGAACCTCATCAAGGATTTTTCTTCCATGCCGGTCTTTTACCAGACAGTGGAGTATCTACGTCGTGATATCCTCCAGTCTAGCTTAAATGACGGGCATTGGATGAAGAAATACCTCTGGTACACCAGACTTGTTACTCAGGTACCACTGGGGATAGAATCTAGTCAATCAACAAGTTATCTGTGCGATGTACCTTTGGAACCTTGGGAACTTGAATCTGTGGTACATTGGAAGTGGGTATAGTATTTAACAGTATGTACGTACCAGACCCCATGTGCCTGAAACTGTGGCGCAGCACTGCTGTACCAGTACCTAGGTAGTCACTCCATACGACGGAGTAAAGACACTTGGATAAGCTAGTACATAGATAGCGCAATATATGTTCACTTGGTAAATGAAATCCATCAGGCCCGAAGTACTCTGTACCCCGTATTAATTCCTGGTCCAATAGTCCGTAATTCCGTAGACCGTACTCCGTACTTGGAAAGATAGACTAGACGGACTATTTTGCGGTGCGTGCCCTATCCACGCATCCTGACTGGACTAGAGTAAAGCCACGACTCCCCACGATGATGACTGCATCTTGACTCTTCCAAGTTGCATCTTGATCCAGTAGTGCTAGCTCAACGGAAGCATTGGGCAGTCTGAAGCGGATTGATAAAGCACGGACCTTTGTCTGTTGAGTACCCTGTTGTCATTATTTGTCTACATGAAAGGCTTACTTGGTGGTTGTGTGCTTCCAGTGGTGGAAGACAAAGGGAATGTCCTCAAGCCATACTATGGATGACTTCATTGTGATGCCTCTTTTCTTGTTCTTTGGTAAGGTCAGTCTAATTTCAAGCAATAGTTTGATCGGTATTGTTATTAGGTGGTCAGGGATAATTAACAGTACCTAAGTGCGTAATCATTGACAGTTTCTGTGGATGAAACATGTGGCTGTGCGGATGTTTACCAATTACCTATCTTGAGCTAAGTCATCCATGGCTGTGCACTTGTATTGGTACCGTAACAGTACCAGTAGGATACCGGTTTTGAAAACAAAAGCTTCCTTTTCTGTGTTGTTCTGCCTTATTCGCTCATCGGCCGACCACTACTCCGTACCTTGTGTTTAAACTGCCATCTTCTTCCTCTTGTCTCGTCGAGGTTGGCCGGTTCTATTACCCTTCTTCTTCCTCGTCTTCTTCTCTACTTCTCAGCTGTCAGGCCTGTCATCTATTGCCAGCGTGTCTATCCAGAGTGGCTGGCTGAATCTGCAGTCAGATAACCGCCCAAGAGCGCCAAGCCTCCCCTCGTGCCTGTTCCCAAAGCGGCCTGATCGGTCTGCTCCTGTTGCTTCTCCTCACGGCATCAGGTGCTGCTCCCTGTAACCTCGACTGAGAACAGAAAGTCGGACGCTTCGAGAGTAACATCGTTGCATTTGATTTCTCTTTTGAAACTCATTAAGCCGCAGCATTCTTTCTTGGGCCAATTCTTCTTTTTTCTTGGTCTTCCCTGCAGCCGCCGGATACCGCTGCATGTACCACACAACGGAGTCGCCGGCCAATTTGCTGATCCATCCATCATCGCGCGACAAGACAAATCCGACTTCCCTTACTTCCAACTCGCCTCTTCCTTCCATTCGCAAACAAGGCGACTTTTTCGACCACTTTCTACTCGCCAGGACATCTAGTACCTGCGCTGTCGTCGCCTCTACTTAAAACTCACCTTGGAACTTCTTTTCTTCCGCAAACTCTCCACTGCTTTCGGTTCTGCATGGCTGGCGTGCAAGCTCCACCCACCATGACTACCGACTATCGACTCCCTGTTCAGCAGGCACCTCCTCGGAAGCCCGTCCCCGGCATGCATCGTGGCTACCCTTTTCAAGCCTACGAGCCTCACCAGCAACAACCGGCTTACCTCCATCGTCCGCAGCATTTACAACAACCACAACTTTCTCCTCATCCCTCCGTCTCCTCAGCTCACAGTCGCAATCGAACTTCTTCGTCCCAAGTCTTGCCATACGCGGCGCATCAGCAACAATATGCCGCTGCCCCTTCGCCACATTACACAATGACCAGCCACGTTAATCACCCGTCGCGGCGTCTGTCTAGTGCCACCACTTCCACCAGCTCGACTGGAAACAACTTTAGCTCCGATATCCACCGGAGTTCATCAGGCCGTTCGACCAACGCTCAAGTCGGGTACGTGGCTCTCATGCGCAGGCAGAAGGCGACTGTCTGGTGTGATCGGGCTCAGCCAGAAGACCCCCGACTTCGGGCCCAGAAGCTGGCGGATAAGAAGAGGGCCTACCTGGAAGTCCATGGCGCTGGCGCCGGACGCACCGGTACCCTGGGAAGCGGCAAGAACAAGCATGGAAACAAGGGAGTGACAGAATTTTCGGCGTCAACTCTCGTTGGAGCGACTGTTCCGGTCCGTCTCAGTGCAAACGAGGTGGGCGACGCAGATGAAGATGGGAGTGAGTCTGGATTACCTCATCGCCGCACAGGCAGCGGCCGCAGTTCTCTCGGGAGCAATTATCGCTACCCTAGTGGCTACCAGCGGTCTCCCCAGGGCACCCCGGGAAGTAATAATACTCCTCCCAACGAAAGAGCTGATCTTCCGGGGGTTACAGAAAATCCTCCGGCAGAGCGCCATGAGGAGGAAAAAGCATCATCTGCCAAAGATGATTCTGCCACCAGTCATAGCAGGACCAGTGAGCACGAGGATAGCTTTGGGTCAGTAGGGGACATGGCTGCGCCCAGTGCCGCCACCACCGCTGCTGAGAAGGCCCGGAAGGCGGACGAATTGCGGCGCAGAGGCAGTGTGGACGAACGAACGACCACGATGACGAATGTGCGACTCTTTGTCGCGAATCCCGATGCCGATGACAGTGACTGAGTGTTTGGCCATGCGGAGATTCCGTCAGGCCTCTTTCGCTTGAGCAGCGAGCAGAGACAGCCGGGCTCGGGTTCTGATAGCAGGACTCATTACCCAATTTATGCTGAGCATAAAAAAGGCCCGCGTCGCTGATTTCTCCGCTCTCAACACCACCTACCGTCCATTTGCCCTACGTTTTTCTTTTCTTTCTGCGGACGTGTGTGCATCTTTACTGCTGGATACTGTTCATGATGGGTCGGTTGAAGGCCCTTTCTCATTCTACGTGGGGTCATTCTACCCTCACTGCATTCTTCGACATCTTTGCCTAGGGAGCATGCGTCTGCATCTGCTCGCCGTGTGTATTTGCATTTTTGCACTTTTTGGGCGCTCTTATACCAATCTCCTGCGCCGTACCAGTAATTCTAATAATATGATTTGTACATACCCAACAGTGATTTTTAATTGGCGTAGACGCGCCGCTACTGGCAGTTGTGTTCTTCAATCGTGTACGGAGTACGGAGAACAGGGCCATTGCTCTAGGTATTTCCTCGGACGTTTATGCCAGCCTGGTCCTGATGGCATCTGATTTAAATGACCTCGTTCCTAGAATCCTCGTTTCATGTGCGACATGTCTTGACATTATCTGTCAGACAATTGATCCGTGTCCATGACTGCGTATGAGATCTATCACACAACGCATCCCTGCCTCAGGCAACCAGACATCACGTTTCTTTCACGAGAGAAGGCAAAAGACGCGCTTACTTGCCTCCAATTGAGCAGGCTATCTCACTCTTGAGTCAGCTTCGGTGTCATCTGTCGGTCCTCAGGTGTTGGGTCTCCTGTCGCTACGATCTCTCAATTACCAGCCTCGAGTCACGCATGATCCAGGATGATCGACCTTGATATATCGATATTTCGTACCTTATCTGAATCTCCTGCTTATCAGATTTCGTTTCTTCCTTTTTTGATACTTACTTTGAACTGAACTTTATGGACATGACCAGGCGGTAGCTGAAAGGTTTGTGTATGAGCCAAGTGCAAAACAGATACAGGTAATGGT
This sequence comes from Scortechinia acanthostroma, assembly GCA_011319215.2. Taxonomy (NCBI): domain Eukaryota; kingdom Fungi; phylum Ascomycota; class Sordariomycetes; order Coronophorales; family Scortechiniaceae; genus Scortechinia; species Scortechinia acanthostroma. The sequence goes on from JAABUG020109421.1 coordinate 79,955, forward strand.
GCCTTCCAGATTGTCCAAGCAATACGTCCTGAACTCCTCCTGATACAGCACGGCGCGACAGAGTCAATTACGGGGGAGCTTTCTCCAACATCAGTTCTCAAGGACTGAATATTCAGACGGTGAGCCCATAACTTCCAGCCAATGGAAAGTTGACACTGTCACGCATACGGACCACAAAGAATTTAACCTGTCCCGGGATACTGGAAAGGGTCTGAAACAGCGACGCGGCACGATTGGGGTGCATGATGTGGTTGTTCTCCATGCCGTGTTGCACGAAGTCTTGCTCTGTGGCCGTTCGATATCCACACGGGCAGGAATATCCTTTGATGACGGCGAGAGTATCGATCTGCTCTTGCCCATCAAGCGGGTGATTAATATCATCCCAGGTATTTGCGAGTTCCGCTTCCGGGAAGAAGCTGAGCACCCTGAGTGTCTCTTCCTCCGAGGTCCCATGCTGGTGTATCATATGGTGCTTGAGGCCGTCTCGAGCGAAACAGATTCCGTGCTTGCTGCAAAGAACCACACGGCTGTGTGTCAATGGGTACAGAAACATAGCTGGCTCGCTGGCCCTATCCGTCCAGAGTATGGGGTCCATCGATTCTTTCGCGATTTCCGCGTACAGCTTGGCCAGCTCCTGGCGTTTCTTTCGCATGTGCTCGTACCGCCAGCGCATGACAAGTGTTATACCCTTGCTCTCGACCTCGCGTCGAATCAGGATGCCCTTTTCAGCCCAGACGCGCTCACAATCATCATTAACCGCGCTTGCAGAGTCGCGAGGCTGGTCGTCGTCGTCGTCCTGCGGAGCATACTGGCTGTGATAGTACTGGGCCCTGCGGACTTTGAGCTTGCAACGCGCCTCGACCGGTAAAACCCATTCCTCCACGTATTCGGCGATATTGTGAAAAAGGAACACGGTCGAGAAGTCGCTTTTCAGGGCCGGGTGCCAGAGACGAATCTCGCGGAAGCGGCCTCGGCCAAAGGCTCTGAGCAGGATACGATGGAGAGTCCACTGCCAGTCGTCGTACTCGTCTGTGATGTCGCCGATTGCGTTCATGTCGCGCGGCATGGGGAGCGTGATTATCTTGAGCTCTTCCCATTCAATGAGTTTCTCTGCGAGTTCGATGGCGTGGTGTTCGTCGTTGTCTTCTGTTTGGGTGTCCGTCAGGCCCCGACTGAGGACGATCGAACGCCAGTCCTGACGTTGTTCAGCAGGCAGAAAACTGAGTGCGAGCGACAGGCTACTGCAGGTGCCATACTCCTCCCCAGTGACGAGAGGGATACGGGTGTGCCAAGGGCCTGTTGCATCCATTTTGTTTGGTTTGGTTGCTTCAGTTCACGGTATACAGAAGAGTGAGTGAGAGACCTGTGGAGGAAAGATGCGGGCGAGGTAGAAGAGAGAAAGAGGGGATGCAACACAACACATTCACTTAAGCGAACAAGCACTGTGTTTGTTTACTGCTTAGACTGTGTAAAGCGATGCCTTACCGCCTGAGGTTGAACAGGTGCTTGGGACAGGCGCTAGCGTCTCTATATCACTGAACAACAACAGCTCACATAATGCTCTATCAATCTCCCTTTTATAGACATTATAGAAATTGTATGCTTCAAGGAACATCAGTCAATCACTTGAACAAAGAGCGAGAATCAGTTCGAAGCAAGAATCTCCTAATCATCTCAGAGGAAGGTCTGTATAGCTTCATGGTTTTCCTGAACTGGTAATGTCCCTGAACTCTCAGTTCTGCACGTGTCCTAGCGTTGCGAGATTATAGCGCATCACCATCAATCATTCATGAATCTATGACCTATCAAGATGGCTAATGAGGTACCTTTAATGGAAACAGTAGACCTGGAAGTTTGCATTCCACGAATTCGTTAAGACGGCCCCGGATGAACTCCCGCACTGTCATCAACCATGACTCTGAAGAACAGTGGGTGGATCACAACTACGCTTCATTTTTCCAGTACATTATTGAAGCATTCGAGGAATAAGTGGCTCCAGAGAGGAGGATACCTGCAATTCTAACCCTGTCTCGTACATATCGGAGCACGTTCTTGACATGGCGGGAAGTACAGGTCCGGCGGAATCAATTGCGAGCTCTAAACTGCTCTTCCTGTCGACTCCGGATATCGACATGACCAAGTTTTGGTTGCAGGGAGACTGTACGGAGTAGCATAGGCTAGATATCGTTGGCCAGATAAGTCGCCGATGGACACCGGCACTTCCTCAACGAAGCAGGCCCTACACACAGACCACGAGATGAAGTCGGGGACAACATCCTTGTGTTGCCTATAACCAAGATGTCCAGCATCAATAATGGCCGGTTCCCCGGAAACGCATTCCTAACGTGAACGAGGTCACCGGCGGACGAGAAGAGCACTTGATGCTTACGATCTTCCGCAGTCTCGCGATCCTGTCAAGGGAGCAAGGAGATCATCGAAGCGTTGGTATAAACGAGAAGATGTCAAGAATGGAAACTCTTTCCCAGGGATAGAGTTGGGACGAGATACGTTCCATGCCGTCGACAAGTCTGGAGAAAGAGCAAGAAATGCTGGACATCTGGGGAGAAGATTGTGAGGGCAAAGGATTGCGATGACTCGGAGGAAGCCTAGATGGTGATATTGACGGAGGAGCTGTCCCAATAAGACTGCGTATGGCTGATTTAAAACACGATGCTCAATCCATAGATGGGATTCCCGTGGTAAAGGGACCTCAGCTGAGTAAATTTTTGCCTTTGCTGGAATGCATATAAGCTGAAGAAGAGTTTCACTTCAAGTCAATCAAGGACTCTTTTCGTCAACTGTAACAGTGAGGTTCATTCTCCTCACCTGCGACGCAAGCGTTGAAATAAATCAACCATGGTCGCTTAGCTTGATGGCTGAATTCGATTCCTGAAACCCATTCAAGGAAGGTAAAGCTGTGTTTGAAGTCACCGGTGCAGCCATATATCTGCAGTTCCATCCCTAAAGCTGCTAGTGATAGATTTCCACTTCACTTCATATTCACCATCTCAAGCCTGGGAGGGCAAATGAAATCACTCTAAACCAGCAAGAAAAAGGTCCATTCAAATGGAAAGGGTGTTAAAGCAGCGGGAGAGCACGTGCTTTTTCCCTCCGCAGACGCGAAGAAGGCGCGAACTTCAATTAACGCGTGTCTCACAACACGCAACGGAAGGGTCACCGACCTGACCTCTCATGGCTTTACCTTCCTTGAAAAGTCTCCAGGCAAAGAAAGTGACATCTCAATTCTACTGTTTCAACTAGCCTCGAGACCATCACCGAGACCATCACAGAATGGAAGTATCCGTTGACAGCTCGTCGAGTCTCTCTCCCCTTCCACCCCAATCATATCCCACTTCTCCGTCGGGGTCGAGAAAGCGCTCCATCCAGGAGATTGACGCACAACCACGTTCGCCTGAGAGCAGGAAGGCATCGAAAATATGTGATCAAGAGAATCAAGACCCATCATTATCTCACGTTGCAGAATCCTACACGCTGCCCCAACAACATCCCAAATCACCATCAGCTCCCCCAGCCAGCATTGAAATTTCAAATCAACAGAATGTTGCGAATACTACAACGCCTGGCGGATCGGTTTTTGTAGCAGTCCCTCAGCCGATGGAAACCACCGCCAGGAATACACAACCTTCTACCCCTGCGGCGAACCCCAAAACCTCTACGCCGGCCAAAAAGCAAAAGCTGTCACCTGCAAGCAAAGAAGCCAGACAACAGGAGAAGGAAGCAAAAGAACGGCAGAAGTTAGAAGAGAAAGCCAAGAAAGATGAGGAGAAGCGCATAAAGGAAGAAGAGAGGAAAAAGCGCGAAGCCGAACGTGAGGAGGAACGTAAGAAAAAGGAAGAGAAGAAGAAACAGAAGGAAGAGGAGAAAGCAGCTAAAGAGGAAGAGAAACGCAAGAAAGAGGAGGAGAAGCTGAAGAAGGAACGGGTAAGCATTCTGCCATCCAAAGATGGCACTTTTCAAATCAACGGCCTCGTCTGTTGCTAACTTCGGAGTAGGCGCAAACAAAACTAAATGCCTTTTTCGCCAAACCTAAACCTCCAGCGCAGCCGGCTGATGATACTTCTTCAATCTCACCCAAGAAACTGATCGCCGATGGTGCCTCAAACTTGACGTCCCAGAACCCTACTCCGCCTCTTTCTGATTATCAACGAGACTTTCCGGACTTCTTTTTACAGTCTCACACAAGAGTTGCCCCGCCGCACCGATTCGAACGTGACCCGGAGGCTCTTTCTCACACGCAAGAAAGGGTCGATGCTTGCTTACAATCGTATCGGAGTGGGTCCGCGGAGCCTTTGTCATTCCGCCCATCTGAACTATTTCGAATCATGCCGTATAACCGGCGGCGTGGAAGACAGGCTGCCTCCGTCAAGGATATTCTGCTAAAAATGCAGAGTCTTAACGAGCAGTCCGACCCTGATTCTGCACGGCGGGCGCAAGAACTGCTCAGACGCATCAAAATGAAATCTCTGAAGTTTGGTGAAGATGTTCGACCCCCCTACCAAGGCACTTTTACCAAGACGCTTCCGGAATCCGCTGCTTCTAAACTCATGCGCAATCCATTCCACCGTGGTCTACCAGACATCAACTACGACTATGATTCCGAGGCCGAGTGGGAGGAGCCGGAAGAGGGCGAAGATCTTGATTCCGAGGAGGAGGAGGAAGGAAGTGAAGAAGGTGACGATGACTTGGATGGGTTCCTAGACGACGATGAGGAAAACGTGGAGGGCAAAAGACGCTTGATAGTAGGAGATTTGGAGCCTCTGAGTACTGGACTACGCTGGCAAGGTCAAGGCGGAGACCCCGAGCTGGAGATTTACAGGATCCAGACGATCACAGACTCAGTTACCTTCCCTATCGACCCATTCTCCACGACATATTGGCAGAAGCCGAAACCAGCAGAGCAACTCGCAGCAGGAGGCGTGGGACGTTCCACTCTCCATACATTCATGGTCGTTCCTCCGAGCACTCAATCACAAACAGCTGCGCCTACTACCGAGGGTGTGGCTCCGACCCTCTTGACCGCAAGTGGCAAGGCGAAGCGCACTTTGACAACAGAACAACTGGCTGAATTCAAAGAGGTGGTGAATGGTAGCGACTTGACGAAGACAGGTCTGATCGAGGTTCTGAAGAAACGGTATAAGCCCTTCTGTGGCCCCCGGACAAGACTTCCTGCTAATGACGCTTCACTAGATTTCCAAAAGTGTCGAAAGATATCCTTAAGGAGACCCTTACTCAGGTGGCAACGCGGGTTGGACAGAAGGAAGTTGAGAAAAAGTGGGTGTGCAATTAAGAGGGCTAAGCACGGACAATATTCATTTCATATCAGCGAGGGGCCGCAAGATATACACTGCCTCGGTTTGCAAAGATGGGAGTTATGGCGTACGTCGATATTCTAGAGTCACTTTGGGCAATTCCCAAGTCGTCTTCGGCTTAAGCGTCTGTGATTTTATGGTCATTTGTGGGACAACAGCATGAATCGAGTCGACTTTCAACGATTGCATTTACGATACCTCATCTTTACGTCGCAGCAGCAAAGACAATAGCAGAGATTAGATTAAACTATGTATCCTCCATTATGATATTCAGCGTAAGAACAGAACTACGTGTCCTGATCTCTATCTGTTCTTCAGCTCATATGGAACAAGTGCTAGGGCAGCTGAAGTACTCCCAAGAGTCCCAAGGGTCATACTCTTCGTTAGACGGATCTTTGCATTATTCGATTGGGACACGTGCCATGTGGGGAAGAACAGCCTGGTTGTCTTTTCCTTTGTCTTTTTATTATCATTATTATCAAATATTGACTCAGACCAAACTGAGATCCCCAAGTATCCGTAGATAGCCAAGGTATCTAGTCTATCAACTCCTGTCCACCCGGAAAATATTCGAACCTTCGAATCACTAGAGTCTTGTCTACTATGTACAGCTGCAAGAGAATACTTGACCTATGCAGCCGTAATAATCATGAGGATGAGTCTTTTTCCTTTTTCATGGAAGCGTTCAATGAGCAGAGGAGAGATGGAGAGTCAAGAGACAGTTGGTGGGAGGGATGAGGAGGGGGACTGACCAATCAAAGCGGAAATGAGCGACAACTCGCCATGCATGCAGTGCCAACACATCAACTACTACAGCTATGGACTACTCTAAGCATCAGCATCCCCATCAGTCTGCGACATGGATGACACGATACCTTGATCAAGGTACTTCGGACAAGTACCTACATAGGAAACTACAGCAGGCGAGGTACGTACTCCAGACTCCAGAGTCGGTAACTAACTACTCTCATTCGACGCCGATGCGCTTTCGTGGCCGTCTCCAGCCATCCATCGAGTCGAGAAGGACGATCTGCGACCGGACCAGAATCCTCTTGCCTCTAGACGATCTGCAAGGCGACCGAGTAGGAAACATCTCTGACTTTCGCGGAGTTTATCGAAGAACCCAGTCCTCCTTAGTCTACTCATAGTCTCATCGTTGGCGTAGGAGCAAACATAAAGTACGGGAGATAGATAGACTAGATAGACGCAAAAAAGAGTAGCAAATAATAAAACCCTTGATTCAAACTGCAGCAATCTGGATCGAGTCAATAATACGATTATTATTGCAGAGAAATAACTCTGACTCAAGAATTCAGGTCCTACACTAAATAGAACACTCAGCTACCGTCGACAAAGGACCACACATTAGCCCCTCTTCCGAGCTGGGATCATTTCCTCCTAGCAGTAGCAGTAGTAGCATTGATTTGTTGGCAATCTCCAGTGCATCTCTATCCATCCATTCGTCCTCCGTTTCCTCTCTCATTTCTGTCCCTCTGCAGTCTGCATGTCATCTTTTATCCCTTTGACATACTTCGCATAGCGTTCATCCTAAGAAAGATAATCCTATCTATATCCGTTATCATATCCTCTCTTTCTTCGACGCCTCTCCCACTTCCCCTTCTACAAACCAGCCTGCCAGGCCTGACCTCGCAATCTACAGTAGAAGAAGACTAGTTCCTTGATCGTTCAGTTCTTCAATAATCATTTGTCTCCTTCCCATACTACCTATCATCGCTATTATTATTATTGATTGACTTCCTCTCCCTCTTCCCGGATTCCTGCATCACACTAGCAGAGCTCACCTCGGACCATCACTCTTCGTATAACTGCGACTAAATCCCCGAGGTCTCCCCCGTGAACTACTTCGTCTTTATCCTTCCCTTTCATAGCTTCATCTCACTCTGGAGCGGTCGGCAGTTGCGGACAATCCTCAAAATCGTGATGAGGAGCAGTCTCCGATCTCATCGAGTTCAGTAGTAGAATCATGTGCTAAGGAGCAGGTCTCTGGCGCCAGAGCCATTTCGCGATCTCGACTGTCCTCTTGGCTGGGTGGCCGGGGCACAGTCCATGGCAACATCATGTTCGATGCCCAACGCGATGGTCTACCGTCAATTCTGGCCTCTTATGTGACCTGTGAGTACACCCCTCCCTTCTCCTTTTGCCTCTGTATTCCAATTTAAAGAACGGGACATCGGATTCTTTCCTCTTTTGGCAAGCGAAAGTTTTCCCCCTTGTTCAGTCCCTCCCGCTCCTAGTTTTGGGGTCCTGATTTACGACTCTTATTTAACTAATGTCCCCATCTCAGCCCTGTTACCCTCCTCATCTCAGGCTACCTCAACATGTAATTCCGCGAGTCGCGCGCAAGATTCCTCCTCGGTGTCTCAGCCATCTACTGTTCCAACTCCCCGCATGTCGCCGATGCTGTTGGTTCCCGACGACGGGAGCGTTGATCGCTCCTCCGTTTCACAGGTTGATCTGACCATAGGTGAGTCTGAGGACTCGGGCCGTTCCAGTGCGCAATTCATAGCAATTCCCGTGTGCTCGGATGACGGCCAGCCCATGGATCAACCACCAACAACAACCACACTACCATTTGTATCAACGGAGCCCCCAAAGGTCTCATTTGAGGATTTTGCGATCCGCTATCGCCAAAATCAGCACAAGCAAGCTCGTCGCAAAACATTGGAAAACCGTCTTCATGCCACCAAGATATCCATTGGTATCTCCGCGCGCTTGGTTCGCGTTGGAGGCGTTGTGCAGCGCGGCTTAGTCGAAAGTTTGAAACACGAGGATAAGGCCAACTTCCTTGCCTTATATCATACCCTTTTGGACCTTCAGGATTCCCATGATCTGGCCATGCGTCGCCACTTCCACCGGCAGGACCCATCGGAAGACTGGTCTTTTGCGCAGGATTCTGCTGTGGAGCGTTCCCCGGATTTTTTTCTTCAGCTCAGCCCTCAGTCAAGGTCCGATCTTCTTGGGATTTTGCAGTTGGTCCGGACCAACCCTCAGTTCCTTTGTGAGAGACTGTGCAGCTTGACGTCCGCACAACTGAATGCCTTGGTATCCTCGTCGGCCACATCTCTGGACTTTGGTGATCACACATTCCTTCCTCCGGCCCGTTCACGGAACCAGTATTCTTTGCCTAAACGCACTTCTGCTGCATCCGTTCCTTTCCGAGATCATGCTGTCAATTTTGAGAGAACGGACGCTATTTCCAACTTGGTCTTCAATGTTTTTGCTACCCCGTTGGACTCTGATGCCCCAGAGGCTCGCCTGCGTTTGGACGTTTGGTCTTCTGTTTGCGCTGAACTTATCACCCAAGGAGGCAATAGGTTCTATCCCCTCATTGGCCACATACTCTCATCCTGGACCATGGGCAGCGCCTGGAAAGCCAGACCAAAGTTTGAGCTCTACCTCATGGACATCCTCCAGACCGGCGCGTTCCTCCTGGAGCATATTGAAACCCCAGCTGGACTGGGCTTTGATGCGGCGTCCCTTGACCCTTTGAAAACTGACGTTGCCGAGGAATACTTCGCCTCTGCTGTAGATGACCTATTCAAACTTCTTGATGACCCAGACGCAGGCTTTCCTCATGCAGTGTCCAAGTTTGCCCGCGCCATTTTGCAGAAACTCGTTCATCCGGACAGTCGTGCTCGTTTTCTAGAGTATTTGTTCCTCCAGTGGTTCTTCCCTAAGTTTCTCTCTGGGGCTCTTGCTTATCCTGAGGTCTGTTCCAGTCTGTCTTAACATTATATTCCTGGACTCCGAGAGAACTGATCTCCTTCTTTTAGGCCCACGGCCTTCTTCTTGATTTCCATATTAGGAAAGATGCCAGAGAAAAGCTCCTTGGACAGGTCGCCCTTAGGGCGTATTCTCAGGTCTTCGCTATTTTACGCTCAATGTAAGTCCTATCATTTCTGAACTTTCGATGAGAGAGAGAATTGTCCTAAACATTGATCTTCTGCGACAGGCATCACTTTTCAATGACTCGTCCTGCGGTCCGGCAACATGTTGAGAACATGCTCCGCCAGTTCGAGACAACGGACACCGACAATAAGCAATTTGCCCAGCCTTCAGTACCTAGGAGTCATCAGGAATCACCGTGCACTTTTCTCATGCTATCTGCTACTGACGTGCTAACCCTACTGGGCACCCTGTTTCCCACTGCGTCATCTCCTGGATGTAGCTCTCCCACTCCCTCCTCCGGATCATCTGCGTTCTCTCCCAGCTCCTTGCAGTCTTTTCCTGAAAGACATACTACCGCCGTCCCAGAGCCAGGGTTCTACCGGCGTAGTCTGAACGGCGGCTTTTCTCGGCAGTTTTCCTCGAACAAGGTATTCTCCTGCGCGGACATGGATCTTTTCACGTGCTCAGAAGATAATCTGAGTCGCAACGCTGATCGTATCCGCTTTGAATTGTCTGCTTTGGTCGAGCCTGACGGTCGCCCCGGTCTCGAGTACCCCTCCACGGAAGAATGGGCCATCTTCTCTGTCACCGAAGGCGGTCATCGCCTAGTCTGGGGTTTGTTCTCTGATGGCCAGCTCAGTGATACAGGCAACCTGTCAGTTGATGCCTGTCAGTCCACCACTTTAGGCATGGAGGACAACTTCGAGGCTCTTCACACAGCGATCATCAAGCTCGTCCGGGAGGACCCTGCTGGGGATCACTCAGACTACGGCTCGGAGCGCGACCAAATGGCCCCGTCAGAATCGTCTTCGCTGAAGAAGAGATTCAATCAGGCCATGTCACACTGCCATCACACTTCTGATTTTATTGGTGCCCATTATTGGTGGAATGCTAGTCGCCAACTTCGTCGCAGCGTCGCCGACTCACCCTCTCGCGTTGACAATGACTCTTGGATCCTGGAACCTATGCACACATCGTGTTCACGCTCGCTCCGAGTAGCTCACTCCGTCATCGAGCGCTGCGAAACCGACTTTGTGGCACTGGATCGCAGTTTGCGGCAACTGCAGGGAACTGTGAAAGAGATGATCAAAACAATTACAAAGTTGCGGAACAAGATGTGGTACATGACCGACGTCAAGAACTCGATGCGCTACGAGGACGCAAGGAATGTGGCATTGGCACTGAAGACAATGGTCTACTCCGCTCGTCTTTATCAACCCGTCCCTACCAACGAGCGTCGAACGCGCAGCACCTCTCGCACATTGGGAGGGTCCGTTCTGCAAAAGCCAGAGTTGCAGGTGATGAATGTCATGAAAGCGCCAAGCAGCCAAGGCGGTCCGAATAAACTATCTGACGAGCAGGTCGAGTTGACACGGAGATGGCTCGCACAGAACAATATCGACAATTTTTGCAAGGGCGAAGAGCGTATTCACCGCTTCTGCTACGAAGTCAAAGTTAGTATCAACCGACTTGTCGGGGATACAATGGCCGAAGCCCCTGTTCTATGGGCCAGCGAATTGTTCCAAAAGGAGCGAGTCAAGTTCGAAGGGTCCAGCAACCGAAGTTTCCTTAGCCTTTCCTCGTCGAGTTTGCGCCCAGTGAGCAGTGCTGGCGACGAGTTGTATCCTTGCCAATCCTCTGGCGGCAGTCTCCGCTCGTCCGATTCCTTTTCCAGATACACTCAAGACCTGCCGCCACTGAATCGCAAATCGTCCTTCCAAAGCTCGATTTCCGATAAGTGGAGGATCCCCCGAGACCCCTCTGCCACTGACGGGCTTTCGATGGGAGACTCGCCTTCCAAGGCAACCTCCATATCAACGGGTGACACATACAGTACGTTTTGGTCTGTACCGCATCAGAACGCGCCCTATGCGGCAAGTGCCTCGAGTTTCTACTCCCGTCCGCCGTCGATGCTCAGTGAGGGCGTCACTCAGCCGGTCCGCCAGAAAGATAGCAAAGGTCAAGGCAAAGCCACTTTTCTGGATGAATTAAAACAGGCTTTGACAAGTCTACTTTTGAGTGATCTGGGTTCACCCGTCTGGAGCTGTGGGAGCGAGACAGACGCCTGGTTTGGAAACGCCTTGGACCAAGAGCGGATCCGTGTACAAATGAAGAAGCGGGAGAAGATCCAGCGCTTCTATGCAGAGTGCAATGCACGCACGGTGCGCCAAGTCATCAGAGGTTCCCACCCCGGGAGCCGAAGAAGCAGGTCCCTGGGGCCTCCCGTGTCTCGACGGGCTCAAGAGTCTGATGATACATCCTCAGTGCCCATATTTGAGGGTGCTCCAGCGCCTGAAGATCAATCTCCATTTTCCTACGGAGTTGTTTTCCGCCAATTGATCGAGTCGTTTTCGCGCCACGGGAACCCCTTCGTCAAGCTAAACGCATTGCGGGATTTGAGAGCATTGGTCATTGCGTCCTTGAACTTGGACAATGATGACAAGGCCTATGCGCATGCTGTTCAGGAGCATGCGCACTCGAGGGAACGCGGGCTCCATGGCAAACGAGCTGCTCGGTACAGCTTCTCAGAATCACGGACCCTCCGTGGAGAAAAGGACTTCCTGCAAACCCCGACGTCTCCAGCGGCCGAATCTGTCACTTTTGAATCTCGACCTTCGGAATACGCCGCACCTACGGAGAACCAGATTGTGGATGCGCTGCGTAGCCTTCTCTTGGAAGTGAAGCCCAAGACTCTTTTCCGCGATCTCCAATTTATTTCAGCTTTCGTTCCCAGCGAGACACTGAATAAGACCGACAGTGGAACCGCATTCTTGCAATTTGGCTTGGCGGCGTTAAGTCTCAAGGAGGAGGTCTGCAACAGCATGGTCGAGATTGCCGACAGGATCGTCTCTCAGGAACTGAGCCGACGCCATCAGCCTCAACCCTTCGGCTTCAACGCCAGACCCAGCCACGCTATTGAGGATGCTGCTGGCATGTGGATCATCACTGCAAAAGAAGGAAATCCTGTCGCCCAGCGGGAGCTGGCAATTCTCTATTTAACCCATCCGGAGCTTCTCCCTCGTGTCACGCTGCCACTTACGTCTCCCAGAGATACATTCAAGGCTGAGATGATGTATCGCCGTGACAAGGACAGCAAATCCGATCCGCAGAGCATGTGTCTGGCACTGCACTGGATGCAGTTGTCAGCCAACGGAGGCGACCAACTCGCGCGGAACAGGCTTCGCGAACGCGAGGAGTTTGATTCCATCGCTTGATTTACGCATCAATACCCATGTCGTTTCTTGATTGAACTCGGGCGCTATCACTTTTTTTATATCACTTTTCTCATTACTTTTCTATTTCGATACCACCCTATGGTTGTTATTATCCCTGGGCCTAATATTTGCTTACCATTTCCACACCGCTACTTTCTACTTATGGCTAATTTTTCAGTGCAGATGTTGCACTTTTATTTCTTGCGAGCTTAGAGCATCTCGGCCGCCCTGCATTTCTACCTTGTAGTTGTATTCTCCTAGCATGTCAGGTTGGGACACTCTTTAGGACGCTTGGGCAAGAGGACTTGGTTCTACTCGTTTTACGCGGTACTCAGCGTTTCGTTCACGGCCTTTGTCTTGAGGGCGGCAATCTGCATACTCATCTGGCACTATACCACATCATCTTTCTCATGGGCTTGAATCCTTGGAGTTGGACATCTTTGGATTGATTCGAAAGACATATAGGTTTGGCGGCATTTTGTTCTGGGGGCTGCTACTTCATGATCATGAAGGCGAATATACAGAAGTTTCTGAAGTCGTCAAGGCTTGTTCATTAAACATGTCGTAGCCGAGGATATGATATGATGCTGATGCTCAGGATGCATACGACCTCGAGGTAGCATTGGTGGTATTGCCCTTTTGAGAGTGATGCATTGATGCATTTGCCCGTCGACGTCATCCGCTTTGGTTGCCCCCACGTGCTTCACCTACTAGATATGTACTCCTACCTCTGGTATCTCTCTAGCGTCGATATCATCCAACAAAAACAAGACAATTTCAGCCCATTCTCTTATATGTCTTACTCATCCGCTTCTGTACTACACTCAGTAAGCACAGATTCAGACTGATATCTGAGCGTCGCACGATCATTTAAACGTCTCGAAGTCACGCACCGACCGGACACTGTCCTGTTAGGTTGACTTAGGTCACTCGGGAGGCTGGGGAGACCCCGCTATAAACCCAAAATAACAATCATCCACGGTCATCAGCATCATTCCCGTTCGGGGGTTACTCAGCTCTGGCTCCTGGTTGATATTGGGCTGAAAATCGCAGCTGACACTGTCTGTCGTTGTCTGACTTGGAAAGCGTCGATACTTAATACTTTCGTCTCCGTTCCTTGTCTTTCTTTTTTTCAACCACTGTCTTTTCACTTCAACTCTTACTTACACCCCGCGTTTCTTTTTGTCTAGTCTTCCACGCTACTCTTTTCTTCTTCGACTTGACGTCGTTACTACCCAAATGATGACCATGGCGCATAATCATGAGCATGTGCCTAAGCGGCCCAAGGGTAAGTTCTACTTACTTCGTAAGTGACGTTGAGCGTTGTTGACTAGATCCCCTACAACCAGGTATCCTCAAGAACTCCAGCGGAAATGTCCCTCAGGCTGCCCACGCAACAGAGAATTTCGTCATCAGCCCACCACCTGTGGACACCGTCGATACGAAGGAAATTACCTTGCAAAACACACTTCAAAATGCTGGTCGCCGCCGATCGTCATCCAATATGCGCCCCGGGTCGACTTCTCGACGGCAATCTCTGGCGAGCATCCGCGGCCACCACGACGACGAGATCTCTCCGCGTTTGAAGTGGGACGAAGCGAACCTCTATTTGACTGAGCAAGAGAAGACAGCCAAGATGAAGATCGACGAGCCCAAGACTCCGTTTGCCCCACACTACGATCCCGCCGAGGACGAAGAGGAACTGCGGCTAGCAGAAGCAGAGGAGAGCCTGATCGACGCGCAGGATGTGGTGGTCGATGAACTGGACAAGACTAAAAAGGGGCCTCGAAAGGGGATGTCTGTGGATGATATTCCCGATCTCGAACTCGGAGAGCCCGAAGAACCATCGTACACTGTGGGATTGGGGGATCGGATCGTCCGCGAGCGCAGTCTGAGCAACGATTCGCGCCGCAGCGACAAGCATGTAGTTGTGGGGACGGGAGAGGAGAACGGTGCCGGTGCGGATGGGGATCATCTCATGACGACCGAAGAGGCCATGGAGAAGCATCGCCAGTTTGAGCAGATGCGGAAGAAGCATTATGAGATGAGGAATATCAAGGAACTTCTTGCGTGAGTGGCCGTCTTCTTTCGATGGTGTCGCGCGTGTACTGACTCTGGCTATTTCTCAGGCACCCCGAAACCCTGGATGAAATGGAAGAAGATGATGAGAACAACGACGATGAAGAGGACAATTCCTCAGTAAATCCACCACCGATGCCCAGGATGCCAGAGAAGTTCACAACTGGCGGTTCTCAATAAGATAACGTCACTGTGACCTTGGATTCCCGCCTTCGACGAGTGTTTGTGCCTTATTTCTGTCAGTGTATATTCCCCAGCGATTGCATTTTTTACGGTTGTGAAGAGTACTAGGGGTGTTTGGGACTGAAGGTTTCCACCCGGCTCATTTCTCTTCAGTTGTTGATGTGATAACCCACCATCCCTGTCCGATTTCTGTCATGATAGATGATATGTATGCGAAACTGTATGTGAATTGAGGGTAAATAGGACTCGGTTCAAAAAATGGATTGCCCTTTGTAATAGTCTTTGCTCTTGGGTAACGTGAGTTTCGAGACTTCAAGTCAGGGGTAATAAGGTGCTATCTCCGTGGCTTTTATTATTAACTGCGAATCCTCCTTTTTATGCCTGATGATTATTGTCTTTACCCGTGACAACCGTAATGTCCTGCCTTGATTAGGTGGAGTCAATTGGATTGTCTCTGGGTCCAGTTTTCTTGATTATTGAAGAATATGTAGATAGTTGATCTTCCCACTAAGATAGACTATTGCGGCTTTGAGCAAGTCATAGATAGATAAACCGTGTCTCAGCTTTCTCCTTTCCTCTAGGGATCCATAACCCAATCTGTCTACATTTATCAAATTAATAACCTGCTAATCCAGATTGCCCGTACATATCTATCCATCTGTCTTGTCATCAGGAACAGAATGATGATGACTCACATGCTGATGTTGACTCGTCAATTACTGGCTCGTCCGAGTGTTTGTTTGTTGCCTTGAAAAGGGGTTTGGTGCCAATGGAGATATACTTTGTTGGTAAAAATAGAACCTAGTCTACAACGTGGAAGTAGAAGGATATTCAGAGTTTCAGACAGGAGGATTCAATATTAATCAATAATCATTCAGGGGATACGGCAGGATCCTTGCCATTTTCTCTTTTTGTTTATTTTCGAGAAGACTTTAAGTAGAAGGAAATAGGGAGTAATCTACTGCCTCATATATTTACCATCTCGTGACGGTGCATGTGATTTCTGTTGTTTGTCTTCCTGCATCAATTCTCCGATTTTCCTGTCCTCTCTCCTGTTCATCAGCTAAAGGCTCAATTTGAGCAAGTCTTTCTGTTGATACCCATTACCATTTTGTGATCTTCCTATTTCTTTCCTCACACTCACCATGGCCGACCAACAGCCCGAAAAGACTACCGCTCCTGCTGCTGATGCCCCGGACTCGCAGCCTCCTGCTATCACCAACACAGACACCCCCAAGGAGACGACCGAGACCGAGGCCGCGGAGCCACAACCAGAGAACAAGCCCGAAACCACAACCGCGCAGCCTGCCATTGAACCACTGCCGCTGACCACTGCCGCTGAACCCACCACCGCAGAGACACCTGCTGAAGCCGACAAGGCTCCCGCCTCAGAGCAGCAACCGCCCCAAGCCAAAGAAGAGAAGCCTGAGCCTGTCGCTTCGCAGCCAGAACAGCCCGCTTATCTTGCCAAAAACCCTGCGCTTGTTCAGTTCTTCGAGCGTCTCCCTGCCATTCTCTCCGGCACCGGCCATGCGGAGATGTGGGGGGTCCCGCTCAAGGACTCGGACGATGCTCCCACCGTCAACGTTCTGATTAAGTTCCTGCGCGCCAATGAGGGCAATGTCAAGCTGGCTGAGGAGCAGCTGACCAAGGCCTTGAAGTGGCGGAAGGAGATGAACCCCTCGGCGCTTGCTGAGTCGACCAGCTACAGCGCGACCAAGTTTGGCGGGCTGGGGTATTTGACTGTCTACAAGGAGGCTAATGTTGCGGAGACTGTTGTCACCTGGAATATCTACGGCGGTGTCAAGGATATCAACACCACATTCGGTGATATGGATGAGTGAGTTCCGCCAAAGGAGACCCAATATCCATTGGATTCTAACCGTCCTTTACACTGTAGGTTCGTCAGGTGGCGTGTTGCGCTTATGGAGCTGGCAGTCAAGGAGCTGAAGATGGCAGAGGCCACCTCTGTGATTGACTACGATGGCGAGGACCCCTATCAGATGATCCAAGTCCATGACTATCTGAACGTGAGCTTCCTGCGCCTGAATCCTGCCATCAAAGCGGCCACCAAGAAGACCATTGAAGTCTTCACCACCGCTTATCCCGAGCTTCTCCGGGAGAAGTTCTTCGTCAACGTCCCTGCCATCATGGGCTGGATGTTTGCGGCCATGAAGGTCTTCCTGAGCAAGAACACCACTCGCAAATTCCACCCCATCTCCAACGGCGCCAATCTGGCTCGCGAGTTCCCTTCTCTGAAGGAGCAATTCCCCAAGGTCTACGGCGGAAGCGCCCCTGCTCTTCAGGAGGGAGCGAGAACTGTCAACCTCATTCAGGAGGAGTCTGCCCCCGTTGCCACCGAGGTTGCGGCAAATGAGGAGCCCAAGGAGCAGGCCAAGGAGAACAAGGAGGATGCCGCTCAGCAGGAATCCAAGACTGAGTCTGCTCCGGAGCAGCCAAAGGCTGACGCTGCTGTCACGGCGGAGCAAGCCCCTGCTGCCGAGGCTAAGTGAGCGTGATAAAGGTCGTCTCACGGTCAGATTTGAATATACAGGAGAAACAGCATGATACCCGGGAGGATAGGCAGACGGCTTGTTCTCGTTTTGTGTGCGCCCATTTGATACCTCGGAATTGCGACGTCATTTTGCGAAAGGAGTAGATGGACAACTTAACTAGAACATATATACTTAATTGATAGTAATAATACCAAAATTCCACTCTAGATGGTCTTATGTGCATCTATTGTCGTGATTAGCCTCACCTTTGGATATTGCCACATGGAGAGCAGAATAGCTTAAGCTGTCTATGGAAGACCGAAAATACCAAAGCCGCAGTTTCGGATCTCCCGCACTCCGCAACACTTTCGGTGTTCGCAAGAGCAGTTCAGGTCGATCTAAAGCCCTCATCTTCCTCTACAATCATCACTTGAGCCAACTGCCCTGAACAGTCAGAATGCGGCTTGTCTTTTTTGAAGCGTGCCGCATGTTTCAATAAATCAGATTTACTTCTTCGAAACCCGCGATACAAATACTTTCACGCACTCAATCCTCACCACCCTTGCTACCCACGAGCTTGACTTCGCTCCCACCTCACCCGACTCTCCAAAGTGAAGATCACAACCTTCACCATGTCAGTCTGGAACCCCGATAACATCCGCGACGTCGCCGAATCCGTCGGCATCGTCAACCTCAGCAACGAGGTAACCGAAAACCTCGCGCGCGACGTCGAATACCGCGTCGCACAAGTCCTCGAAGAGGCTCTCAAGTTCATGCGCCACAGTCGCCGCACGCTGCTTACCACGCAGGATGTTGCGCAAGCCCTGCGGGTGCTGGATGTGGAGCCGCTGTATGGATATGAGACTACAAGGCCGTTGCGGTTTGGGGAGGCGTCGCTGGGGCCCGGGCAGCCGCTTTTCTATGTTGAGGATGAGGAGGTGGATTTTGAGAAGTTGATTAATGCGCCGTTGCCTAAGGTGCCGAGGGAGATTTCTTTTACTGGTGGGTTGCAGCTTCTTTTGGTTTGGAGTGAAATTAGAGGCCTGATGCTAACTGTGCTACAGCTCACTGGTTGGCCGTTGAAGGTGTGCAGCCGTCCATTCCGCAGAATCCTACCGCTGCC
The DNA here is from genome assembly GCA_011319215.2 of Scortechinia acanthostroma. Lineage (NCBI taxonomy): Eukaryota > Fungi > Ascomycota > Sordariomycetes > Coronophorales > Scortechiniaceae > Scortechinia > Scortechinia acanthostroma. The sequence continues at coordinate 98,289 of JAABUG020109421.1, forward strand.
GACTCGAGAAACCTCGAATTGACCGCCAAGGGTCCCAATGCCAACTCGACGTTGGCGGCGATGAGTGGCACTGGGAACTTGGCTGTCAAACCGCTGGTCAAGCATGTGCTGTCCAAGGAGCTTCAGCTCTACTTTGAGAAAGTTTGCAACGCTTTCCTGGACGAGTCTAGCGAAGAGTACCGCACATCGGGCTATGCCAGTTTGCGCGAGGACCCGGGACTGCATCAGCTCGTGCCGTACTTTGTACAGTTCATTTCAGAAAAGGTGACACATGGTCTCAAGGATATTTTTGTGCTCACGCAGGTCATGCACATGGCAGAGGCCCTGGTGCAGAACAAGTCGCTATATGTGGATCCTTATGTACGGTTACTCTTCTTGAAATGCCTTTCTTGGGAATGTCTGCTAATTCGGACCAGATTGCATCCCTTGTTCCTCCCATTCTGACCTGCCTGATCGGCCGACAGCTCGGTGGCACTGCGGACTTATCAGAACAATTTGCTCTGCGCGACCTGGCTGCTTCTCTCCTCGGCCTCATCGCCAAGAAATACTCTCACTCGTCGCATACACTTACACCGCGACTCGCCCGCTCCTGTCTCAAGACTTTCCTTGATCCGTCAAAACCGTTTGGAGCGCATTATGGTGCTGTCATTGGCTTGCATGCTGTCGGGGGCACCGAAGCTGTTCGAGTCTTGATACTTCCCAATCTATCAACTTACGCGAGCCTTCTCGCAGACGGCATGGCAGAAGACAACCCTCGACGACCGGAGGCGGAAAAAGTGCTGGGCGCACTGTTGGCCGTCCTCTCCACCTTGCCGGAGGGCCGTAAAAATCTGGCCAACGGCCACGGTGCCATTGTGACCGACGAGCTCCGCGAGCGACTAAACGCCAAAGTGGGGGATATCATCGCTGGTAGAATCGCGGATGCGGGAGAGGTGCAGATGGCCTATGCTATCCTCGAAGGTTGAGCATTTTCCACCTTTGGCTTGAGTGTGACGGCCTTCCTCTCGTGTGCATCTGTTTTCTTTTGAGTCATTAAAATTGCAACTGTGCCTTGCATCTCGGCGGCGGGAAGGATTTCATTGGGACTATGGCGTTTCGTGGCGACGGTGGCGTATGAAGCGGGAAACATCCGTGGTTATTCTTCGCTTGCTTGATCTCTTCTGCATTGAGGACAGGCAATTCATTCAGAGCGGAATGTAATTGTCTAGAGCTGTGTCTATTGTTCCATTATTGATCAAAAACACCTAAGAAATCATATCATTCATTGTGTTGACTGGCTGCTGCCGACGTCATCACCGGGCGGGTGTCCCTTCACCGCCTACCATAAGCGGCATATAACCCCTGTGTCGCGCGACAGTCGGTGGAGTGCCTCAGGCTGTCAGGCTACTCTGGCTGCCCAATTTGGTGGAGGAGAAATCCGGCGTTTAAGTTACAACGGACGACGTAGCTACGAATTCTACAGAATAGGTATACTCTGCTGAATCCAATTTATCAATCGCAATCTATTCAACAAGTCCAGGCTTCGAGACAATCTAAAACTTCAGGCTTCCTTGATTTGACGACTGCACTGTTCCTTCCAGCCCAATCTTAGTACTAGCAGTTTTAGCGTGTTGCGCCCCACGAAGCAACTTTTTTTCTTCCTCGTTCTTTTTCGCTCTGCCCACAGACCGCTATAAATAATCACCACCGCCAACCTCCAACGTCTGCCTACTCTCCCCGAGAATAAACTATCTCTTCAATTCTATATCACTGACCTTGTGAGCAACTTGTAACCCTGCGTCTTATTCCGGTTATTCCTCTTTCTTGCCGTCCTCTAATTTCCTGTCATAAAAGGCGACACCATCCTCGGATCCTGCAGTCTATCTTCGCTCTCGCAGATGTCCAGAGCTGTGGCCTCGCGCTACGTCGTGCTGTTTTGAGCTCGATCTGACTTGCCTTCCATGAACCCAAAGGACTTGCTGCGATTCTTGTCTAAGCCAGCAAAGTAAGCCTTTCCCCCTATGTGCCCTTGCCGTTTCATGCGCTCGGCGCTACCGATCGCATCATGACGACCCCTCCTTCAAGCACACAGAGCTAAACTGACTCAATTGCTCTACCAGGCCTCGATAACACGACTCACATCCAGAGTCACTTCTTCCAAACATCGAATTATCTTCTCCTTTCTTTCAAAAAAGCAGATACTCTCGTCTGCTAGACCCGATACTTTGACCGGTATCGGTATCTTCAGTACGAGGGTGCTCGCCATATAGTCACAATTCCTTTTTCAAGAGGCTTTTTCCTCCTCTCCCTGTCCTTTCGCCCTCCCTAGCATCCCCTTTGGGCTTTGCTGAATTTCGTCCATCTGGCCTGTGTGCCGTTCTCTTTATCGCGATAAAGGGCCTTCTCTCTCAGGCGGACATAGCCCCCCTGTTCGTCTGGGCAGCAGATAGTGCTTCCTAGGCTTCTGTGTCTACGGTCAACTACATCTACGCTACTGCGTTGCTCCTCGTTCAATATTTGGTCTTGCACCAGCATACATCAACCGCGGAAATGGTCTACATCGATATCCCCAAGAATTGCACGGCTTCGCCGTCTTCCTTTGCAGGAACTCCGTCCTTGACGATCAATTACGCGGCAACGCAGGATCTTGATTCTACCAATGCTTTTGAAGGTACGTCTACGCCGGTGACGGTGCACAGGATGGAGGCTGATAGCCGACAGGTCCAGAGAAACTCTTGGAGGTGTGGTTCGCGGCTTCCGCTCAGGAACTAGGTCCGGCGCAGCCTGCGGGTCTGAAAGCTGTGCCCGAGGAGATTTGGAAGGACATGCTGGATCTGGTCAATTGCCAAGTCCTTTCCATTGTCTCGTCCGAGGATGTGGACGCCTACCTGCTCTCCGAGTCCAGCATGTTCGTCTGGCCTCACAAACTCATCCTGAAGACTTGTGGGACCACCACTCTTCTGTCCGGTCTGCCACGCATTCTCGAGATTGCCGCTCTGTTTGGTGGCTTCCCCAAGTCCACCGCTCCTTCTCGCGGAATCTCTGTCGCCGCCGCGCCCTACCGCGTGTTCTACAGTCGTAAGAACTTTCTGTTCCCCGACCGCCAGCGCGGCCCTCACCGCAGCTGGAGGGATGAAGTGCGGACTATGGATAAACTCTTCCTCAACGGCAGCGCCTACATGATTGGCAAGATGAACGGCGAGCATTGGTACTTGTACCTGACTGAACCTCATACCATGCTTACCCCGCCAGCGAGCCCGGGAGAGAAGACCGAGTTCACGGAAACGGAGACTAAGGTTCTCAGCGTACCTCAGGGCGCTACCCTGCAGACTGATTCTGAGGATGAGACTTTGGAAGTCTTGATGACCGACCTGGACGAGGAGAACGCCAAGCAGTTCTACCTCGAGCATGCCACCGCTGTTGCGGAGACTCGTTATCGCAACTTCGATGCGGACAAGAGTGAGCATGTCGATGTGTTCAGCAACACTTCCTCCGATATGAGCGACCTGGACTCCGAAGAAAGCCGGGTGCTGCCTCCGGAATTGACTACCGAGGGCCACGCACTCGGAACTGTCGTCTCTGAAGCTTGCGGACTTTCCGATGTGTATCCTAAGGAGAAGTATCCCGACTCGCGGATCGATGCCTACTTGTTCACACCATGTGGCTTCTCCGCCAACGGCGTGATTCCGCCTCCTAATGGAAAGACCGGAACCCACTACTTCACGGTGCACGTCACTCCAGAGCCGCACTGCTCGTATGCGTCCTTTGAGACCAACGTGCCGCACTCGCAGAACGGCCAGACTACTGCTGGAATTATCAAACAAGTGGTCGACATCTTCAAGCCCGGCCGCTTCAGCGTGACTCTCTTCGAGGCCAAGCCAGCGCTGAGCCAGGTCGAAGACGAGTGGAAGGAAGCCAAGTACCTGGCCGCTCGTAAGACCGCCAAAATGGAGCATGTGGAGGGATATCGCCGGGTGGACCGGATTGTCCACGATCTCGACGGCTATGAGCTTGTGTTCCGCTACTACGAACGCCTGGACTGGAAAGGGGGGGCCCCTCGGCTGGGAGAGGAGAAATTTTAAAGGAACAAGCCATAGCACGTCGAGATATTTTTCTTGAGGAATTTGGTCGGACATTCTTTTGAGATGGAACAGCCGCATTCTACTTCTTCTGCCCAATATAGTTGAACAGCCTTGCATCCCTCATTTGAACTTGCAGATAATTTGTCCAGAGTTTGAGCGTTAGTTTCGTGTACAAAGCACATTGACCGATGTACTGTCCTTACTGTTGTGATTTGGCTTTGAGCCACTCAAGCGTTGCAATGAACCATCTGATTATAGTGGCATACGTACATTCTTTCATTGCTATCTAACATATATCCTTCTTTACTGCTATTTAACGTAGATACACCAAATTCTAGAAATTAAACTGGCGGTGGCGGTAAAGTGTGGTATTGATCGATTGATGGTGTGCGCCAACTGGCGCCAACTGAGGATCGGCAGACTTGCCAGATCGGGCCGGAGTTTCTTTCTGCTTGGGATCACATTGCAGCTCCAGCATCCCCCAAGTTCCATCGACTCGCTGCGCCGAAGCCTGACCGCGAATTCACATAAATAACTACAACGAGATTAGAAATCGATTCTTCTCTCTGCCTCTCTTTGCATTTCACCTCTGTCAAGTCTGTGGAGAAGCAGGAACAACACAGCCAGCCAGACAGCCGACTGATATCAAACCAAAGCAACCTCCGTCGGCGAGCATCAAACCTAGCATCAAACCGAGCATTCAAAGCCCCTACAGGAGCTCGCATACTTGACTCTCTGTCTACTCTTCATACAACCACTCACAATGTCATCACCACCACCTCACCCAACGCCAACAAACCCCCTCAAACGGCCCTCCATCTCCTCCTCCGTCTCACAACCTCTCGGCTCCAACCCGAAACGCCCACGCATGCACCCCCTGCGACAGACCTCCTTCCCCACCAGTATCGACAACGACCAGCGCGCATTCAGCGCCACCAGCGACGCGGGGAGCGTAACAGGCAGTTTCACGGGTAGTCTGGGCGGGACGAGCGCAGACGGGGTGTTCCTGGGGGCAGCGAAGAAGGGGAAACGCGGGCGCAAGAGTAAAGCAGAGAAGGAGCGGGAGCAGCGGGAGCGGGAGGATGCGGCGAGTTTGCGCGGGGCGGAGACAAGACTGGGGTCTGTGGATGCGGATGGGATGTCGGTGAGGGCTGGGGGGACAAGGGGGGATGGCGGCGGGGATTATGGGGATGAGGATGAGGATTTTGATGATGAGGGGGAGATGCTGAGGGGTGAAGAGGGGGTTACGGATACGGAGGCTGAGAAGAAGAATCTTGCGTATGTTTCTCCTTTCTCCCCCTGCGTGCTGATACTGTGTGTAAAGACTGACGTGAATGAAGGTTACTGGTGGATGCGTTCAACCCGATTCAGTCAGAGCGATACGATCTGTTCAAACGGGCCAAGCTGCGCAAGGAGACGCTGCGGCGGATTGTCAACCACGCGCTGTCCCAGTCTGTTCCCGCTAGTGTCGTGACGACCATCAACGGTTTCACCAAGGTCTTTGCGGGCGAGATCATCGAGAAGGCCAGGACCGTTCAGGCCGAGTGGGCTATCGCGCATGACCAGGCCGCGCGCGCTGCCTTTGACGCCGAAGAGGCCGAAGCCGAGGCTAGGGCAGCGGCAGCCGCCGCATCCATCTCCGCCACGCCGGTGACTGAAGGTCAGGGACAGAGCCCGGTGAAGAAGGAGCAGTCGGACAGCAATCGCTCGACTCCCATCCCTCCTTCATCGTCCTCTCCCATGCCCCCACAGCATGTCTCGCAACCGTCCACACCTTCTATATCTGGCCTTCCGCAGCAGCAACAGCAACCCCCTCCCGCACGACCGAAAAGGGAATTCAAGCCGCCGCCTAATCCTCATCGGGGCCAGCTCCTCCCTTCTCATCTTCGCGAGGCATTACGACGGTACAAGCGTGATGGCGAGGGCGGTGGTGTCGGTTTCTCGGGGTTGAGTATGGGCAACTTGGGAGTGAGGGGATCAGTTACCTGGAGTGCGGGAAGTGCTGGAGGAAGACGGATCTTCCGATAGTATCCCCGGGCCTCCTCTAACGTTCTGGCATGATGACATGATCAAGCACTTCGTGTTGTACATATACATAGGCTAATATATTGTAATGTGGCTCGACGTTTGGACGGCATCATGTAGACGTACTTGGCTACTGTCTCCGCCCACCGAAAATACCTTAGGGACACTACAGGCAAATCGTTTTACTCAACCGTGCGTATGCTTGCATTCATCTCGAAACTGATAGAGACCAGCGCGATAAATACATTGTTCTCCAAACTCCCTGAACGGTTGAACCCATCCGCAACTGCAACTGCAACATCTCTTTTCCGAATGACCTCAACCACTAGTATCAGTTCAATCAATCTATCATCAACAGTCAGCTAAAGCCCAAGCCCTCTTCTCCCAGGACGTAGACATAGACATCGACTCAACCTACCCAGCGGGATGCAATCCCTAGAAAGGAAATCCAAGAATATCATCATCGAGGCGTCTCCGACGACGGACAAGCCGAACTCTCTGCGGGCCGTGGATCTGCTCGTGCTCGCGTCCATGCTGCTCGAGGTACGCTTGCACCTGACGGAGCAGGACCCTCAGGACGTCCATGATGGCCAGCAGGATGATGACCTTGGCGGCTGTTTGGAGGAAGAAGACTAGGCTGGTGGGTTTGGTCTTGGGCGGGAGAGCGATTAGTGAGGTGGTGGTTTGGTTCATTATGAATATGGCTGGGATTGTTTGGTTACTGTTTCTTGCAGGACTGAGGGATGGTTTAGGTGTCTTGAGCACTTACCCTTAAAGAGAAGATGAGTGTGAGGTACAGTGGGTGAGGACCCTTGGTATGATGTCTAAGAGGAAGTTGTGAGGATGCTCACAGGACCAAATGCTAGGATAAAGGATTTGCACGCTGTATGCTGTAGTAATAACTGCTCAAAAAGAAGGAAAGTAGTAGAGAGACACAAGAACACATTGTTATTGTGGGAGGAGAGCTTTTGGGCTCGGCGTAACGGTTACGCTCGTTGCCTGACAATGCGATAGGAGCATATAACGACTCAGCGAAATCGTCTCGCCTGATTTGACGATTGCCCATGGCAGTGAAGGTTTTTCTTCATGGTGAAGATGAGAGAATTAGGTATCCTAGTCTGCACTGCTCATTCATCTTCTTCTTGTCTTCATCCTGGATGCCATACTCGTCTCTTTCAATTCTTGCACGTTGGACACATACACTCAGTATTTAACTCCGAATGCTGTTTTCTTTGTTTTCTTCTTTGTCGTATTGTATTTCATTGTTGCCTCTACCCAGAATGTCTGATAAGATTGAGGCAATTCAGGAGATAGAGGAGCCTGCCCAGAGCCAGAGTGAGAATGACTCTCCCCTGGCCAAAAAGACCGGGGTCCAGCGTGTGGAACGTCCCATGCCGGAGCTCGACTCGAAGAACGGAGACTGTTGGACGTACGATGAGGAAACTTGGCGCCGAGGAGGCATTCTCATTCCTGTTGAGGTCCCGAACGACGAAGCCCCCAGTGAGGATGTGGACGTCAAGAGTGCAAAGCTCATTTTTCTCTTCGGTAAGCCCGATTCATTCCAGCGCAAGCTCAAGAGATAGTGATCAAGTAATGAGATGTGTATGTCTGTAGGCCCCCCAGCTACCGGAAAGAGCACTGCCGCAGCAAACGTGGCTGCAGAGCTTGGATTCATCCACATTTGTCCCGATCAGACGATCAATCTTCTGGGGAAGACCGGTCCATACCTCGCTTGGCTGCGGGTTGTCCAGGCCATTGAGATGCAGGGAGATGTGCCGAGCGAGTTACTGTTTCGTCTGGTGAAAATGGAAATCCAGAGGCACATGGAGGATGGAGCAACTACCTTCCTCATTGACGGATGGCCACACTGCTCTGAGGACTTCAATCTGCTGCACGAAGTGAGTGACGATTGGTCTCATTCCACTCGCCTTGCCTTCACTTTACCATTAGCAGACGTTGACTCGCGCTTGTTTAGACCTTCACTGTGGTGTCAGCCTTCCATCTGTACGCAACTCAAGACACTCTTGAAAAGCGCGCCATGCAGAATCCCGTGACCTTCGATGAAGGTACGCGGCGCCTCAAGTACTTCCGAGACGGAATGGTGAGGTATTATGAAGAGCTGGGAGATCTCCTCACTCTGGAAAGCTTCAGAGACGTCTTGATCCCGGTACGTATACCGCCAATCTTCGAGAATTTGACAGGATCCAGGGGCTAACTCCTTATGAGATGAGCGCCGAATATGATTACAAGGTCTTCTACCCGGAGATCAAAGCAATCATCGAGGTAGGATCTGGAGCCCCGCCTTACCAAAATGCGTTGATTGACAATACCCAGAAAAGACTTGCTCGGGCTGAGGCTGGTTCGGAACTCACACAGACTGAGACCTCATCGGATGAGCTTGAACACGCACAGGCTGATTTTTCGTCGGATGAGCATGGGCATGAGGATGAGGATGAGCCCGTTGGAAACGAAGACCTTGAATAGGCCTGGTCGTTGATCTTGTCTTCTTGGGTGACGATCTTAAGACTAGCCGGCGTTTCTTGGTTGCGTCATCTGCTCTTGCACATTTTTGACAAGCCTTTTAGCCTCTGCATCAGGTAAACGGATTGGCATTCGCCTTCGATGTATCTCGTGTGATTTCAGAATGAAAGATGGCTGCTTGTTGCTGGATGTTGGATCCGAAGCTCTCGTGACTGTTAACTGCAACTTACCTGCTGACAAAGCAGCCTCATGTAGTCGTCGTGCTAACAAATGGAGAGACACTTATTCCAACCAAAGATCCTTTACCGTAGGAAAAATACATATAGCATGAAGATAAGCGCCTCATATTGTACAGTTGCAGATAGACCGTCAACCTGATATAGTAAAACAAGGACAAGAAAGAAGAATACCCTGATGCTCACCTTTGCTTGACCTTGAACGCCGAGCGAGCCTTTTCTCTTTCCAGCTCCAAAGCCTTCAGGTGAGCCTCGCGGCGAGCATGATTCCTCTCCTCCCGCTTCCATTCCTCTTCCTCCTTCCTTCTCCTCTCGTAGTCGGCTGCCAACTTGAGATCCTTCTCGCTAAGCCGAGGAGGCTCGGCGATACTCCCATCCGCGTTCTTCACGGGCCCCTGACCCAATTTCTCCGCTGTTTCCCGCTTGATGTTATCCTTGGTCTCCTTCAGTTTGTTCAAGGCGCGGTCAATAAAGCTAATCTCCACGCCCTCAGGCGACTTGTGCTCTTCCTGAATCATCTTGGCTCTTTCGGCCTCCAGATACTCACGAAGCGTGCGGATCGACTTGCTCTCCTGCGAACCACCATGCCCCGGGGACCGACCATTTTCAGGCTGTTTTCCAGGGAGGGCGATGTTCATGGCTTTTCTGAAGGTGGTAGAGCTGAGAAGGTAGGCTTGTCCCAGACCGAATAGACCAGTCGAAGCGAAATAGAGCTGGAGGGCACCGGGGAAGAAGGACATGAAGATAAAGGAGATGGCAGGCAACCCAAACATGATGAGCTTGCCTAATTCTGTGCCGGCGAACTGGTTCGTGCCACTTTCGCCTCCTTTCTACACAGAAAAAAGACATTCCGAGTTAGTAATCAAACCAGTAGCCCGAAGGATGAACATCGACTTACCCGGAGGGCCAGGAACAGGAACAAAGACGACGCAGCGGGGAGTATGAAGAACGGGTCCGCAACGGTAAGATCCTTCAGCCAAGCAACGGATTCCATGGCCAGCCCTGGCACTGGCAAGTGTGTCATACCTCTGACGACTCTGTAGCAACCAAAACCAAAGGGGATCTGAAGAATGGGAATGAAGGACTTCCATGTCTGGATACCGTGCTCCTGGTAAACCTTCTGCATTTCGGCTCGGAGTCTCAACATTTCTACTTGCTTGCCTTCCTTTCCGGCCATCATCATCTCCTGACGCAGAGGTTCCGTGATGGACTTGGTATTGATCATTTTGGTCGAGGTGTCCACAGCGCCCAGCGTAGGATACAGAAGCGCTAATCGGAGGAGCAAACCGGCACTCACGATACTCGCCCACCAGGGTAAGCTTCCCCACATATGGATATGTTCAATGATAAACTGCATGATCGACGACGGGCCCCAGCCGTAGTCGAGCCCTAGGTCTTTGAGGTATCCAATGTGCTCGGGCATCGAGCTGAGATCAGCAGCAGACAGATCAGAAAGGTTAGGTACACCCATATCGGTAGGGGCGTCCAGCAAAGGCTCACTCGCAGTGGCCTCGGTTGCGGAAGAAGTCGAATTGAATCTTGCGGGTATGGCACCGGGTAGGGAGGCAGCGGGCTTCCATGAATTTTTCCCGGAAAGTGTCTGGGTAAACCCTCCATAACGTACGGGGAATCTCGAGCTCTGAGGTCTGAAGGAAGAGATCTGCAGTATACCGAGCCAAGTCAGCCAGGGGTCTACTCGCTCGCCGGCGGAGAACAGAATATCTGGGGACAAACCGATCGGCTGGAGCGAGGGAAAGCAGTCAAGTGTTGTCGAGCAATGGTGGGAATCCCACCAAGGCCCTTCAAACCAGCCCCTGCCAGCATTGCGTATTTGGCCGCAGGTGATATCTGGTGGTTCACGAGCGACGGCGTTTCAGAGAGAAAAAATAACGGCTATCTCCGCCGCCGACTCGGGGAAAGTGGACTTTTCGCGCCAAGACTTGCTTCTGCCGGGCGGCCGGACACAATGGCTTTGTTTGGGATATCAAAATACTACGAAATAGCTTTCTACTACCTAGAAACAAGAAAGAAAGAGCATTATTGTCCGGGAAGAGTATCAATTTGCATTGGATGCATATTTCCATACTTGCAATGCACAGCGAAAGATGGACCGTGTCTTCAATATGCAGAAGTTGAAGTCTTCGCCCGACGCCGTCAAATCATCAGACCTACTGCCGGTACCTTTTGGAATCTATGTACACATATGCGCAACCCATGCTGAAGACACGAAAATGGACAAACAACGAATGGATCAGAACATGGATATAACGAATCTGCTCAGAGAGGAATCTATATTTGGTGTATGAAGGCGCGCAATCACTCCAATGATGTAGTATCTTGCAGACCTCCGGCTGCAGGCCGGCGCCGTGATGGAATCTCGCGAATCTCCATGCCTGGTCCCATGGGCCTTGACCTTCGATAAGCAGGGAAGATCTGAATGAGACAATGATCAGTCCAGTTTGTTGGAGATGAGTCAAAGCGCCTTCATGGAACGTACCTTTGTGTTAGACCAGCCAAGTCGAAAAGCAGCCTCATGTGCAAACAATTCCCCAAATCCTAGCATCAATCCGTTGACAAAAGGGAGGATCAAATTGATCGCCGCACCCCGCAAGATGCCCCAGATCGACGGAGGCTTGTACAGAATCATGGGCGAACTAGATGTCGACAGAGGAGATGAAACTTCATGATTGGTAGAATAGATTTCCGAGTCCGAGGGAACCGTCAGACCCGAGTCGTAGAGCTCAACCCTTGAGTGGGAGTGTTCGTCGGCCATGCTGCGGGGAGGAGAACGCGGCGATAGGAGTCGAAGCAACTGGAGCTCGTGGACGGTAGAAATTCAACGACTGTTGACGATATACGTGGGACAGCTCGGTTCTTCCGTATCAATCAATGTCGCTTGGTACCTTGCATGAGAACTGGATGGGCGAGATGGTGTAGTTGTCACAGCCAGATGATCAAGGAAGCTGAATCGCTCTACACCTGACTCCGAAATGGTTATGTAAGCAAGAATAGTTCCAGGTTACGCAATGTTGGCCAAAGTCAACGACGGAGGACTTCCCATACTTCTAGCTGAAATCAAAATCTTATAATGAGACACATCTACCATGTAAGATATTTGTACTATGCAGTTTCATGAAGATTGCCGTGTTGTTTGCTGAGGACGGACTGTCTCTTGTTTTTGTTAGTTGTAGAGAAGTATTCCCTGCCAATAGGCGGAGCCGCGGAGCTTCAGGAAGCGACCATATTCGAGTACGGACGGAGCTACTAGGGATCAATACATGCAGGAGCTCCAGAAGTCGCAAATTGTACTACCAATATGCAAGATTCAGATTCAATAGCACTCGGGCTAGTGCAAATCGCAGAACGTAAGTAACCAAGCATCAGGAATACCAGAGGCATCAACATCTCCAAGACTAAAAATGTCATGGTGATCAGAGGATGAACCAGCCTAATTGGAATTATATTGCTAGCCTTCATGTCATCTTTTGCGAATATTCCGTCACCAGCATTGACTGCTTTCCATCTAAATTCAGACCATAAGATTTGAAGCCTTATTCATCTCATTCAAAGAACCTCTATCAAGTTCCACCATCCTAGAACTTGTCATGGCCACTACCAAACGTCCAGTTAGTCAATCTAATTGTATACTGATGATTATGTCATTCGTTTACAATCGATACTAATAGCTCTTAGGTCTCCCCTCCACCAGGCTGGTCAATGGATCCAGAAGAACTCGACTACGAGACTGATTGGGCCCCAGAAGATAGCTGGGGGTATCAGATTGGCGTTAGCTACAGACTTGGGGAATGTATCCCCGTCATGTGCGATCCGGTTGGTGGTGAAGTAATATTCACAGCTGGTGGGAATTTCTACGAATGGAACCAGCTCAATATATCTCTTCGTCAGATCCGTTTCCCGACAACATTGGATGAGAGCGTTGCTGTGATGAAGGAAAAGGGGCACCGGGGACTGAAATTTAAACCGGTGCGATGGAAATGGGACATTGGGGTCTGATATGGAAACCGCGTCACTCCCAGGCCACGAGGCAAAGAGCGAGACTTAGTTGGACAATGGGGAACAGTCCCCAGACAAGCGAGATGTAGGCTTGTTGCCGGAGAGTTCCTAGCCCTGGTGCAAGACATGAAGCTCAGAAAATTTGGGAACTGTGCAGAGTTACCGTTTGTCCATTTCCTACAGTAAGATTGAAATATCGTTCGACGGATGCCTTATTCTCGCTGACATCGAGTTATCCAAAACAGGGGCTATGGCGGCAGAAACCGTCATTGCAGTGGAAAGGAACACGACCCGCAACGTACCATGATTCTCTCCGCGAAGAGACGTGGAAAGAGTGATCAACTGCAGCGAGCTCATCCGAATCCATGGCGGCGATATTCAGACTTCGGTCGTTATGCCGGGTCAATTGGCGGACCGCCCTAGTAGATCCCGTACGGTGACACTGATATCCAGAGCCCCTCAATGCAACTTCAAGCTCGTAGGCTTCAGATGTTTTGGTTTCCAGGTCTCGGCGATAGATGCGATCCGGAGAGACGAATTATGAAGTAGACATTAGGTTTCGCAGGCAGAGAATTGCCTCAGGCACTAAAGAGTTCGTACATCGGGAGATCTCTTCTTCCGGACGACCAATCAGGCAACAGTGACGTATCCTCATCGGCGCGTGTTTGTCCCTTAGAGAAATTGGAGCTCCAGTAATCATTTGGCATTCACTAATTCCCTTCCCTCTGGTCACATACAACTCACTTTGTTTCAATATCTCCGTTCGGCTTTTCAGAGGTCATATCTTTCTTGGTTTAGCGCTCAATAGCTGAAGCGAGCTGTCTACTCATCTTCTACCAAGATGGAGCGTAACCCCGCCGAGAACGATGAGGTGGTTTCTCAGTTCTGTGCAATGACAGGCACGCGTCCTGCAGAGGTAACCTTTTCACTCTGATCTCGAACTTACGTATGAAGGCAGTTTCACTGACATCTATCCCAAAAGGCACAAGAGTACCTGGCAGCAAATGGGTGGGATATTGAAGCAGCGGTGACAGAATTCTTCGCGGAACAAGACGAAGCCATGCAAGGCGCGAACACAGTCGGGGGTAGGACTCTTGGAGGGGCAGATTCAGCTGCTTCAGCAGGTCGGTCACTAGGCGGCAGCTCTTCCCAGTCTGGAACTGCTACACCGCAGCAGTCTTCTTCCTCATCGCGCAAACCCACCTCTAAGAAGAGATTCGCAACGCTCGGGGATTTTGCTTCTGGAGGGGGCGATTCGTCCGATGAAGATGACTCAGAGAATCAAGATTTCTTTGCTGGTGGTGAGAAGTCAGGACTGGCCGTGCAGAACCCGGATGATCTCAAAAGAAAGATCATCGAGAAAGCCAGAAAGTGAGTCTTGTCTTATCTGATGATTATGCTCAAATTTCGACAGGACCTGACAACTACGCATAGGACTCAGCTGCCGTCTTCTGACGAACCCCAAACCAGACGATCTTTCTTTACCGGCACCGCACGCACCCTTGGCGGTGACGACGCCCCCAGCCGGGTCATAGAGAACCCGAGTGCGCCTACACTACAGAGACCCCAGCGAGTACAAAGAACGCTTCACTTTTGGGCGGATGGATTCTCTGTTGATGACGGTGATCTCTTCCGCTCAGACGACCCACGAAATGCGGAAATCCTTGACGGCATCCGACAGGGCCGTGCCCCGCTATCGATCATGAATGTACAGCCAGGTCAAGAAGTCGACGTGGAGATTAAGCAGCACGACGAGAAATATGTCAAGCCTAAGCCAAAATACAAGCCTTTCTCCGGAACAGGGCAACGGCTGGGCAGCCCGACTCCAGCCATCAGAACTCAAGCCCCTTCTGAGGCTCCTGCTCCTAGTCAGCCAAGCGCAGAGCCAGTTAAACCTGACGTGGATGAATCGCAGCCGATCGTGACCCTACAAATCCGACTTGGTGATGGAACTCGTCTAACTTCTCGATTCAATACCTCGCATACCATTGGCGACGTGTATCAGTTCGTTTCCGCCGCCAGCCCTTCCAGCCAGAGCCGCCCCTGGGTGTTGATGACTACGTTCCCAAATAAAGAGCTTACGGACAAATCTGCTGTCCTTGGTGATCTATCTGAGTTCAAGCGAGGTGGTGTGGTCGTACAGAAGTGGCAGTAAGCTGCTGTTGCGGAAGTTGGGGTACCTAGAAATTCTGTTGCCCACCTCAAAGCATAGAAAAGAGGCACCTTTGTTTGCAGGAGAATCATATGTGATCTCCTGAAAATATTGAGCCATGACACGATTTATGTAGTCTAGATATGGGTAATAGGCCATTCCAGTCAAGGGATGACTCGCATTGATACCACGAACGATTCTCCGCACGAGGACTTTAGGGCTAACGTCTTTTTCCTATCCATTGCAGCTCATAGTCGAGGATATCTCATCTAAGTGCTTCGTAACGTCTTATCGTGAAGGCATGAATACATCTAGAGAGGTAACGTAGTTCCAAATGAATCTCCGGATTGATAAGCAGGCGGATTTTCCCCACATGGCGGGATGACGCAGAAAAAGTAGAGGAACTGCGAAATCGGCCGTTTCGCCATCACCTTTTCCTTTGTCTCTGAGTGAAAATTGAATTCCCTACGACGTCAAAATTGTCAGATAGCCGGCGCGAAATGCCTCTCGACGGAGTCAAGAACATTGTGCTGGTGAGTAGCGTCCTCCCATGTCATTTTCTGCCCAGCGCAAACCCCTCATCCCATCTTATCGATAACGATCCATGTCGATGAGGGTGAGCAGTAGAGCTATCCATGAGCCATACTTGGGCAATACAGCCTGTTTGACTGAAGCTGAATTGCTTCTGCTTTGGAAGACTTCTCTCACGGTCGTCACTAACACTCTGCGAATATATAGGTCCTCTCCGGCAAAGGTGGCGTCGGCAAATCTTCCGTCACCCTACAACTCGCCCTCGCCCTCTCTCTCCAGGGCAAATCCGTCGGCATCCTCGACATCGATCTAACAGGCCCGTCCATCCCCCGCCTAGTCGGACTCGAAGACGCAAAGATAACACAGACCCCGCGCGGCTGGCTCCCCGTATCGGTCCACCCGCCCCAGAACACCGCACAAGATGGCACACCACCACGAGGCGCATTGCGGTGCATGTCTCTGGGCTTCCTGCTACGCGATCGAGGAGACGCGGTCATCTGGCGCGGGCCCAAGAAAACCGCTATGATCCGCCAGTTTCTATCGGATGTTTTCTGGGGTCCTACGGACTATCTGCTCGTGGATACACCGCCCGGCACGAGCGATGAGCATATAGCGTTGGCGGAGCAGCTGCTGACGCTGGCTTCGACGGACCCGGCTGCGTCGGCTATGGGCCGGCCCCGGCTGGTGGGTGCGGTGCTTGTGACGACCCCGCAGGCCGTTGCGACGTCTGATGTGCGCAAGGAGGTCAATTTCTGCGTTAAGACGCAGATCCCCGCGCTGGGTGTGATTGAGAACATGTCCGGGTACACGTGTCCTTGTTGTGGGGAAGTGAGCAATTTGTTCTCCAGTGGTGGAGGGAAGGTCATGGCGGAGGAACTGGGGATTAAATTCCTCGGTGCTGTGCCTGTGGATGTCAAGTTCGGCGAACTGGTTGAGGGGAAGATGGTTGTGGATAGTGACTCGGATGAGGAAGATGGACCTGCACAGACTCAGCAGCAAGAGGAGCCTGCTGACAACAGGCCGCTCGTTGAGCGGTATAAGAACTGCTGGTCGTACTCTCGATTTGAGGAATTTGCAAAGACATTAATATCTCAGATTGAGGGGGGGAGCGCGGCCAGTTGATTGTCTGACATCTCAAAATAAATACTCTTCGTCACTAGCCTCGTTTGTCTTCGTTTATATACCACCATATGTTTTTGTGGCTCAATTGACTGCATTAATAGACAACTCTATATGACCTCGGAGTTTATGTTAAAGGAGAGGATCATCCAAGTACTTTTACATTGTCTTAAGATCTACCTCAATAAAGGCCGGAAATTTGATCAAAGTCCAGCGAGAAAGAAGATCACGGGCGCTCAATGGGCCTCAAACGACTGCGCTAGGATCGATGGCACATGAATGAAAGATTCTTGTTTGTTGACTTCCACAACTCATCGAGGAAAACTGAGAGGAAGAAGCTAAGCAATTCAGCACATTGAACAGCACAGAAAGAAATAACCATACGAAACGAACGCCATCAATCATCAATATCTAGTCTGTGTTCGTTGGGTGCTGTTCATTCTGTCTCTCAAGCATGGCACGCAGCAGCTTCTCAGCGGAGCGAGGTTGACCGTCTTGAGAAGCATTCCTCAGCCAATTGAACAGCGCTTGCACATCTGTCAGCACAGACTGCTTATCTGACTGCCCGCGGTCCCTTGTCGTGGTATCGCCGTGCTCTCCTGAGGCCAGCTGGCCTTGGCGAGAGTCAGAAGGGAGGGAGTGCAATGAATGGCCGTTGGCTTGTGCATCGAGTAGGATCTCTGACACAAGCGCCGGTGTCAGGATACTCTTAATCTGGTCCTCTGTGACGCTTTCATTCTGTCTTCCAAGCAATGTTCGGCCGTTTGAGTTCGGCTTTGACATGAATTCTCTAGTCGCAGGCAACGACTCTGCAACGGGGCCTGAGGTGTTTTCATCGAGATTGGCAGGAAGGCTCGGCCGCGGAGTGTCAGGTTGCGCGAGGACAGACAAGCCCTCTGCGACGGAGAACGGCACGAACGATTGATACACCATTGTTGAAGATGTGACTGTAGATGGTCCGGTTTGTTCTACGTAACGATATTGAGGCACAGTGGTGTAATCCCGCACGCCCATGACACTGTTACTGTCATCGTCAAAGATGATCACAGTATCATCAGCTTGTCTTTCATGGTCCGAACTGGCTTCCTCGACGGTCAAGAGACCGCTTGGGGGAGCCCGAATCTCTCCCAACGGCGCAATATGACTTCCATACTCGTTGGCCAAACTGAGTTTGCTACGGCCGCATATTTCGCCAATCGTGTCCAGAGTACTTCGTATTTCAGGCTCGATGGCCCGCAAGATGCCATCAATACTAAAGTCCTCTTCCGATGGAAGGTTTGGGCCACGTTTGGGCGTTCCAGATCGAACTGAAAATGGAAATGACCGCCGTGAAGGCATGTTGGATGTCCCTCCAGTGTCATCTGTACTTCCAGTATAGGACCGAACCAGTACTGGCTGAGATGCCAACGTTGAGGACCGATTACCAGAGTGATTGGTCTGGCGATTCATCCAAGGCATAGGTCTGTGATTCCCATTGATTTGACGTAACGCAGTGGTGCGGTATGCCCGTGCGGAATCATCTAGAGCAAGCCCATAACGGTAGGAGCTTGCTTGATGAGATGGACCAACAGTCTCGACCACAGGGCAGGAGTGAGACGGTGTGAGCTGTGACCATCTCTGGCCAGACAGTGAGGACGATAGTCGAACTCCATCATGGTGGGATGACAGCCTGTCCGACCTATAATTCATTATCAACGAAACAGGGCCCACAAAAAAATATTAAGACAGTTTCGATTTCTGGTTTGTTGTCAAAATCATCCCCTCAGTCAAGGACGTCTCTAACCAAATGTATTCGTCGCCGCTGTGATGCAAGAAGACGCGGAAGGAATACGGCCAGCAGCAAAACCCCGCCCTCATGCCGATTCGCGACTGCGGCTGATCGTCCAACAGTAACAGAGCGTTAAGCAGCCGTCAAATCACAGCTTGTACAAGGCAGAACACGTATCTACGCTCGAGGTTCTTGCCCAGACTATCACCTGCGTTGGCGCATGAGAAAGAGTGCCATGTTGGCATGCATCTGAAAGACCCGGTAGACTCCAGTGTGAGAAATATCCAGGTAATGACAACTCGGTCAAATGCCGCTTTGCTCCGATTACTGGGATTCCGAAAAACAAATAATGTAGTAAGACAATGCGTTGGCATGCGACAATGACACCGATTAGTTGTGTTATCCATCTACTGGCGGACGGAACAAACCCGCCGGGGGGATATGCGGACGTGCTACTTCTACCAACTCACAACATGATGCCTTGAGTCCTTGAAGAGCCAACCGGCTATCGTTCCAGTAATTATTTCTGAGATTTATCCCTGTTTGCACATTCAATCGCCATCGATCTGCTGAAGGTTCCTTTCAATCCAAATGAACAGGTTTCGTGTATGCATCCACTCCGTGTATATACCCCATTGGCTCCCCCGTGCAGACACTGATTGTTCACGCTTTTAGTTTGGCGACTCCGAGGAGTCGGCCTCGGATCTTGACGATGATACCTCCGACCTGCCATTCCCTGAGCCTCTCACTCGATCCTCGTTCCTCGCCCCCGACTTCGACCCCGCAGTCTACCTCTCGTCCTTGACCAATCGGCACCAGAGCCTCGAAGACCTTCGACAAGAACTGCGGAATCTAGACCAATCGCTCAGTCGAGAGTTGCTGGATCTAGTCAATGAGAACTATGGCGATTTCTTGTCCCTTGGCAGTGCATTGCAAGGGGGCGAAGAGAAGGTCGAACAGGTTCGGGTTGGCCTGTTGTCGTTCCAGAGGGAGGTTCAAGCGATACGGGACAAGGTCGAATCGAGGCGAAGCGATATGGAACAGCTCTTGAATGAAAAGAGACGACTGACAGGGCATGCAAACATCGCTCGGGCTCTGTTAGACTTCGCAGAGCGTGTTGAGGAGCTGGAGAAAAGATTGATGATTGGCGGTGCAACGACCCAGCACCGAGGTGAATCGGACGAGGAAATCGACACGGCCTCGGACCTGCTGGACAGTGAGAGCGAGGAAAGTGACGAAGAAGATCTGCCCGCCGGTTCGACTGCAGCACCACTGGTCTCTCTGCGAAGACTGGAAAATCACATACAGAAATACGTCTACCTCACTCGACTCGCGTCGCGGATCGGGGATGATCATCCATTCTTACTTAACCAACGACCCCGATTAGCGAAGATTAGGGCCACGGTGCTCGTGGACCTGAAGACAGCACTTGAGCAAGGCAGTCATGCTGGAGCGAGGCGGGATACGAAAACGATGGCCGTGTTGCGACTCTACAAACTCATGGGTGAGGACACCAGTGCAGTAACCGCTTTGAAGAACCTGAAGATATGAACTACACCCTTGTGCATTGCGCCAGATTCATTTGCATAGCGAGGCGTTTAGGAAGGCTTGAGCTTCTAGAAATATATGTTCTCAGAAAACACCATTATGCACCGTGCTGTTCCCAAAGAATAACGTGATCTGTACAATATACACCCAAGAAAATGGAACAAAGATATCACATATGTTACAAGCCGGTCAAAGAAGCGGAGTCAGGAGAATTGTCGGACTTGAACTCTCCATTCAGACTGAAGCCGGGGCCGTTTGTCGAGCTGAGAACCTGGTGCTGGTTAGTACGGAGTCATAATTGCGATGTTGGAGGTCAACTTACAACTTCGTAGATCTCCTTAACAATGCGATCGTTGAGACTGGCGGCGTCCTTCTTCACCTGTTCAATCGTCGCGCGCAAATTGTCTCTCAATTGTTCGGGGGAGAAGGCCAATTGCCCAATCGGTAGTCGAATAACAGCATCACGCTCTCTGTATACCGTACCCCCACGAAGCATCTCAACCCTAGAGGCCACATCTTCAACCACAGTACCGGTCTTAACGCTGGGCATTAAGCCTCTGGGACCAAGGATCCTGCCCAGCCCGGCTTTGTTCAAAGCGTCCAAACTATCGGGGTGACAAATGAGGCGATCGAATTCAATCTTGCCCGCTTTGACTGCGTCGAACACGTCCTGTTCACCTACCAGGACAGCTCCAGCCGTGCGGGCTTCCTTCTCGTGTCTTGTTCCAGGAGGGCACACGACACAGATTCGCGATTCGGTCTGGACGGAGTGAGGAAATCGAAGCATGTTACGGATAACCGGGCCGTCTCGCTTTGTTTTCAACCGTATATGGATTTCGTATTTGGATACAGTTGGTTCGCGACCGACTTCAAACGCACGGAGATATCTGCAGTAGAATAGTCAGAGGATTAGCGAGATATGCGACTGAACTGACACAGCCCAGGCAATATCTACCTTATGGCATCGCAGAGCGCGAATTGCTCAACATCCTTGAGATCTTTCTGCTTGAAGTCCCTGGGACCCTTCTTGTCCTTCTTCGTCGTCTTTCCCTTGTCCTTTTTACCTTTGGCCTGAGGGTTGCTCTTGGCTCCTCGGACCTGTTGGTGAAAGCTCGAGAGCAGAGGCGCCATTGCTCTTTGACGAAGAGGCGATTGACATGTTGAGAGAATGCTCCTTGCCGCGAACGGCACGATCGAGCCGTAGGAGGACATGGCGTTGAGAGTTTGCCTGAAGCAAGCCTTCTTCAAACTCCTGGGAGACGGAGATGTTTTCTTCTCCGAAAGCTCTCTCGGCGCTGCGGGCGGAGAAACGTGACGCCGGCGGAGTCCGTTCTGAGTCAAATGCCCCTCCATTTACAACTGATTTTTGGAGAAATTGAACAGCCCAGTTGTTACGGTCTCGGACGTCGATTTCACTTGAAGCGATTTTGAGGGCGGCAATGTCTCAGTATCAGCTTACTCTGGCCACCAGGGCCAGTCAGCCCTATTTGCTTCCTGTCCTACTGGTCGCTACTTCTCTCAACGAGGCCCGACCAAGCCCGGTGATATCGATCACCTATGAGGATACCGCGCTTCTTCGTGAAGGAGATAAGGCTGTCGTGCAATACGCCGGAGCTAGCGGTAGCCCTGTCTTTGGCGTTATCAATGCTATTCAAGAACTCCGCAAAGACTTCCCCTTCCTTAACAGCAAGGATGAGAAGCTGGTAAGAGGCGCCATGGAAACTGACTGTTGATGAGCACTGATAGGCGATGCTAACACACGTTTTCTAGGAGAATGAGTGGCTGTCTCAGTTAGAAGCATTTGCTCCTCTCGATTTCAAAGCGCTTGACCCTGAATTGCAGCGTCTCGATACCCACCTCCTGCTGCGATCCTTCGTCGTCGGTTACTCGCTCTCCACAGCCGACATCGCCCTTTGGGGTGCCATCCGAGGCAACCGGGTCGCAGTTGCGGCGATCAAGAAGGGCTCACTTGTCAATCTGACCCGTTGGTTCCTTTTCTTGGAGGATCTTTGCCCATGGGCCACATCTGCACTTGAGGCTCTGAACCAGGCTGCAAAAGAGAAGAAGGCCGCCAAGGCGAAGGAGGGAGCCAGCTACGACATCGCTCTTCTCAATACCGAGAAGGGAGTGGTGACAAGATTTCCTCCCGAGCCTTCAGGTTATCTTCACATCGGTCACGCGAAAGCTGCACTGCTCAATGACTACTTTGCGCACGAGAAGTATAATGGCACCCTTATTGTCCGCTTCGACGACACAAATCCTTCGAACGAGAAACTCGAGTTCCAGGACGCTATTATTGAAGATCTTGCTCTCA
>JAABUG020109422.1:0-35304 GCA_011319215.2 Scortechinia acanthostroma
GGGAGCTTTCAGCAGATTCCGGACATTGCCCGCGACACGATCAATCGCGGCAAGCAGCGCCTCATCTTTGGGAAGACCGGAAGCCTCCAAAGCGTCAAATGTCACCGAATCGGAAAGGTCCATTCCATCGGAAGCTTTTGCCTGGGCGGAAATAATCACGCGGGCGAAGCCGCGCCCGACCTTGTTGATCTTTGATGTTTTTCGGCTTCATATGTACTCCTGTTCAGTCCGGTACATCTGTTCTAATTATAGCCGAAAAAACGTCAGAAATGTATGAGAAAAACCCCGAAAAATGGGGGGTTTCTTAATCCTTCTTTTTACCTGATTTGCGCTAGGATATTGAGGCATCAAAACCACCATGATTTTACAAATCGATCACGTTCAAATTACCATCCCCAAAGGCGCGGAGGAAGCGGGTCGCGCATTTTACTGCGGCGTGTTGGGATTACCCGAAATCGACAAGCCAGAGAGCTTACAAGGGCGCGGCGGTTTCTGGTTGCAAGTCGGCGATCGGGCGCTGCACGTGGGCACTGAGGATGGCTTCGACCGGCGCACCACTAAGAGCCATGTGGCTTACCGCGTGGATGATCTCACCCACTGGCGTGAGGTGATCACGGCGGCGGGGATTGCGATTGAGGAGCAAATTCCAATTCCGGGTATCGAGCGCTTCGAGTTCCGTGATCCATTTGGCAACCGCGTCGAACTCTTGCAGCGGATTTGAGTTGGCGATTTTGGCGATACTATGTCAATTCGAATAGCAATTTTGTGGCATTTCGGCGGCTGGCTCGGCTGGTTTTGCGTCAAAGGTGTGGAAAGCATGTCCGACGCCAAGTTTGCCAATCTCCAAGTTCTGAGTGCTGAGTTCCGAGTACTGAGCCAAGGCAGACCGTTCGGAGTATTGACCTGCGCGTCACTACTTTACATCAGTTGAGAGCCGAATGGGTTACTTTATGTTCGAACATTTGGCTGTGATTTCGAGGCATTGGCGCTAACGTTGTGAGGGAGTGGACGGCGCAAACTGTTCGGTTTTAGTTGGAGATCGGTTTGTGAGACAAACGGAAATCCAACCGAAAGAATAATACATCCGATTCGCCCCATCGAAGCAAAGCTATTAGAATAAAATTATTCTTTGCTGCTATCCCTTCGGAGTACTGCAATGCCCGAAACATTGCCCCGTTATCGTATCTTCATTTCCTCGCCCGGTGATGTATCCGCAGAGCGCGAAGTCGCCCTCCAGCTCATTGAGGATTTGAATTACGATCCCTCACTCAAAGATCGGCTGACGCTAGAGGCGGTGGCATGGGATAAAAAAGGCGCACCACTGCTGGCGACCATCACACCACAGGAAGCGGTGAATAAAGGTCTGCCGTTGCCTTCTCAATGCGACATCGTGGTCGTGATCTTTTGGTCGAAGATGGGAACACCATTACCCTATCCGCAATATCGCAAAGAAAAGGGCGATCCTTATCGTTCGGGTACAGAATGGGAATATGAGGACGCGGTTAAAGCGGCAAAGGCGACCGGTTATCCCGAAGTGATTGTTTATCGGCGCACCGAAGTGCCAGCCTTCCTGCCAACCGATCCCGACTTCATGAAGAAATACGAACAATGGCAAACTGTACAAGCCTTTTTTGGCAGCTTTAGCGAGGAAGGCACAGGCGCAGGACTCGGCGGCTACAACAGTTATCCAACTGTAGCTGCCTTCAAAGATTTGCTTGAAACCCATCTCAAAAATGTGTTGGAGCGATTGCTAAAGTCTCCATCTCGACCGCCAATTGAAGAAAAACCGAAAACGGCTGAACCCAAACTGGAAGAAGTGCCCAAGTGGCAAGGTTCACCCTTCCCAGGTTTACGCGCCTTTACGACCGCAGACGAACCGATTTACTTCGGACGTGGCAACGAAACCAACGACTTGATGCGGCGGGTAGCCGAACGCGGTTTCGTGGCAGTGATCGGCGCAAGCGGTTCAGGAAAATCCTCGCTGGTGGGAGCAGGCTTAATCCCACGCTTGAAGGCAGGTGGATTAGATGGCAGCAGCGCTTGGATTCTGCCTGAATATCAGGATGGTCAATGGCTGGGATTGCGCTTTACACCGGGTGAAGTCAGTGATAACCCCTTTACGGCCTTGGCGGTCAAACTCGCGCCGCTGTGCAGCCTCGTTCCCGCAAAATTAGCCGAGCAGTTGGAAACCGATGCGAAAGAATTGGCGCAGCTTTGCCTCCAAGCCTTAGAAAAGAGGACGGACGAGGCGAAAATGCTGATTTTCATCGATCAATTTGAAGAATTGTTCACGGTGGTCAATCCGAAGTACCGTGAATCGTTCATCAACATGCTGGCGGAAGCTGCCAGTGATGACCGCCTACGTGTTGTCGTCACTACACGTTCGGACTTTTATGATCGCTGCGTGGAATGGCAAGTGTTGACCGATCTCCTACGCGACGGTTCGTTCCCCTTATCCACGCCAGATGCCTTCTTCCTTAAAGACATGATTGAACTGCCTGCCGAGCGTGCAGGCTTGAGGTTTGAATCCGGACTAGCCGCGCAGATGGTACGTGACACAGGCAGCGACGCCGGAGCGCTGGCGCTGCTGGCCTTCGCGCTGGATGAACTATACAAAGCGGGCGAGCTGACCAAAGCCGCTTATGAAGGCTTAGGCAAGGTCGAAGGCGCGATTGGTACACGAGCAGCCGCCATTTACGACAGCTTGAAACCCGAAGTACAAGCCGCCTTGTCTGATGTGTTTGGACGGTTGGTGACGGTTAACCTTGAAGGAACGCCAACCCGTCGCCGTGCCACATTAGCTGATTTTGATCCGGCCTCGCCTGCCGGTGAACTGGTCAATGCGCTAGTGGATGCGCGTTTGCTGGTCACCGATGATAAGACCATTGAAGTTGCACACGAAGCCTTATTTCGCAAATGGCCTACGTTAGTCAAATGGATTGACAAGTATAAAACAGATTTGTATGTGATTGAGCAGGTCAAGCAAGCAGCTAAAGACTGGTATGCGAATGGACAACGAGATAGTTATCTCTGGTCACACGATCGCTTAGAACCTGTTTACCGTGCTCGTCAAGGTCTTAATCCTCAAATTGACCAAGTTACCGAAGCGTTTATTCGTCCAGAAGCTGAACGTCTATTAGATGCCTTTAGACACGCTTCTACGGAAAAGCGTCAAGTGTTGATTGAAGAAGATTTTACCCGATTGGGCGAACAAGCTCTTACACAATTAATTGATGCATTCTCCATAGTCCTACCAAATCATGATCGCTCTTTATCAAGCCAAATTGCAGTTCCTTTCGACCGTATCTTCTATCAGCATTATGAAAAGTCATTGCCAATTCTTATCCAGCGCCTAAGTGATGCCAATGATAGAGTTCGCCGTGCCGTTGTAGTGTCCCTTAGTCGACTAGGTGCTATTGAGGCTACTCCCAGCCTAATACCACATCTTGATGACGAAGATGAAAACATGCGTCAAGCTGTCGCTGTTGCTCTTGGTCGACTAGGTGCCACTGAGGCTATTCCTAATCTCATAGCACATCTTGATGATGGAGATGAAAATGTGCGCCAAGCTGTCGCTGTTGCTCTTGGTCGACTAGGTGCCACTGAGGCTATTCCTAATCTCATAACACACCTTGGTGATTATCTAAATATACGCCGTGCTATCATCGTTGCTCTTGGTCGACTAGGTGCCACTGAGGCTATTCCTAATCTCATAACACATCTTGACGAAACCAATATCACTATTCGTCGTGTCACAACTGAAGCTCTTGGATATCTCGCTGCAACGGAAGCAATACCTAACCTTATCTTACGCCTTGATGACAACGACGAAAATATACGGCGGGTTGCCGCTATAGCGCTTGGTCGACTTGGCGCTACTACGGCAGCATCCGCGCTCATTCAGCACCTTTATGACGACGATAGTAATGTTCGTGTTGCCGCCGCTATAGCACTTGGTCGACTTGGCGCTACTGACGCCATTCCTAATTTTACTCAACAACTTAATGAAGGAGATAGCAATATACGTCTTGCGACTGCTACTGCCCTTGGATACCTCAGAGCT
The DNA here is from genome assembly GCA_011319215.2 of Scortechinia acanthostroma. NCBI lineage: Eukaryota > Fungi > Ascomycota > Sordariomycetes > Coronophorales > Scortechiniaceae > Scortechinia > Scortechinia acanthostroma. The sequence continues at coordinate 4,064 of JAABUG020109422.1, forward strand.
ACTGAGGCAAGTCATTCACTTATCCAACTTCTTGATGATAGGAACAATTCTGTTCGCCGTGCCGCCGCTACAGCTCTTGGTCAAATTGGTACGATTGAAGCAATTCCTAACCTTATCCAACTTCTTGATGACGACGAATTTAGTGTCCGCCGTGCTGCTTCAGTTGCCCTCGGTCATCTCAGGGCAACCGAAGCAATTCCTAACCTTATCCAACTTCTTGATGATAACAATTACTCTGTTCGCCGTGCTGTCGCTGAGACTCTAGGTTACTTAGACGCTACTGAGGCAACTCCTAAACTCATTCAACATCTTGATGATGCTCAAAACTCCGTTCGCCGCACAGCTGCTATCGCTCTTGCTCATCTAGGTGCTACTGAGGCAACTCCTAAACTCACCGAAAGTCTTCAAGATGACGAAAATTCCGTCCGTCTTGTTGCTGGAAGTGCTTTAGCTGATTGTGGTTCAGTATCTCATAAACCACTTATTTGGCGCTTATTTGCTGATGATGGTAATTTTAGTCGTTCACTTGCGATTACCGTATTGACTAGAATGGGTTATTTAAAATCTCTATCCCTTCAAATGATTGCTTTACGTGATTTACATGAAGCGTTAAAAGATCGTCATGATGATTACGAAACTATCCGTGCATTGGGACGCTTTGGTAAGGTTGAGTCCGTTCCACATTTAGTAAATTTATTAGGTGAGCATGATGCCTATATCATATATGAGACACTTTGGGCTTTAGAGCAGATTGGTACACCGGAAGCGCTGGCAGCGGTTGAGGATTATCGAGCAAAGTATCCGAAGAAATAAGCCATAAATTCGAACAAATGTATGGTATTTCAACTTGACAAATTAGCCTTTTTGTTCTATTATAGATGAAGGATGCAATTTTCTCCAACTACAGCCTCGGCATTTGGTTTTTTCATCCCCCAGCTTCAATTGCATCTGCGTTGCTGCGTCGCGGGTTGTTCCCTCAGTGCCGCCGTAAACGTCCTCGAAACGGCAGGCGGTGGCCATGACCGAACCACCCGCGGCGTGCAGCGGTTCTCGCTGAGCCAGCCGCCATGCAACAGTGTCCATTCAGCGGATACACACGAGCCTTCCACGTCGCATTTCGGCGGGAAATTGCAAATTGTGCAATTTGTGCGGAAGCAGGCGGACACGGCATGCCGTGTCCCTACGAAGTCGAACGGTTGGCTTCGTCATCGGCGAGCAGACGCCCGATTTCGGCGTACTCCAAATCATCCACATACTGATTGATCCCCGCGCGCATGTACTCGCCCAAATCCGGATGAATCTTGGCGAAGTTGGCGATGAAATCTGGATGCGAGGTATAAAGCTCGCCCAACCCGCGCAGAATATCAATGGTCGGCTCGTAGAAGTAACGCAGGTGGTCATGCCAGCGCCGGAGGATGGCTTGCACTTCCTCGCTCGTTGGTTCTTTGCCCGCCTCAATCGCTGCTGCCAGATCGCTATAGACTTGGTTGCCCTCTGCGCCAATCGCATCCTTCTGAGTTTGCGTATAGCCCTTCCAACGCTTAACTGACTCGTTGACCTTGTCCGGCCCGTACGTCAGGCGCGTCTCACGCTCGTAATCCTTCTGCTGCTCATCGCTAAAGGCTTGGAACATCTGCCGCTTGCTCATGGGTTTCGCTCCCTGTAAATGACTTATCGTGTTCTCCACCGTACTCACCAGATTGAGCAAGCGCTCGCTCCGTTCCAACAGCAGCGCGCGGTGGGACTTCAAGGCAGTAATCAAGTCGAAGTCGGGGCTGTCGAGGACATCCTTGATCTGCATCAACTCCATGCCGATCTCGCGGTAAAAGAGGATTTGTTGCAGCCGCAGCACCGCCGCCTCGTCATAATAACGGTAGCTGTTCGCGCCCACCTGCGACGGCGTCAACAAGCCGATCTCGTCGTAATAATGCAGCGTCCGCACGCTGACGCCCGCGAGTTCCGATAATTGCTTTACGGTATACATCACGCTTACTCCTCAGGCCTTAGCATAAAGGATCACGCTACGTCAGAGTCAAGTGGTCATACATCAAGCCTTCTAAAACGCGTATCATGCTAGAATGACTTTGTCTGTTGGATGCTAAATTACAACCGAAATTATGAAGGAGACATACGCTTATGAAGCGTCGTATTTTGTTGAGTGGTTTAATCCTCGCGCTGGTGATGATGGTCATGCCTGTTGCGGCTCAGGAGAACACGCCTGAATCGGTCTGGGATTTGAGCCAGTCGCTGAAGGTGACCGACCTTGGTTTAGACATCAAATATCCGTCGGATTGGACGTATCAGGCGACCAAGGACAGCGGAATTTATCTGGCCGAGAATAAGGAAGATTTCGATCCTGTCACCGATAGTGATCCCACAACGTTGGCCTCAGGATCAACCATCCAACTCATCGCCACCAAAGTCTCTAACTTGGAAGATGCGCTTGGCAAAGACGCCACGCTTGACCAAGTCGCGGATTTCGTCGTCAAGAGCCGTGGTATCACCGAGACCGAACAGCGCGTTGACGTGCCGGTGATGACGCGTCGGGCGCGTGTCGTGTTGGGTCAAGATGATGCCAAGCAAGGTTGGATTTTGGCGTTCTGGCATCAGGGCGATTATTACATGGGCGCGTTCCTCACCTCGACGGATTACAAAGAAACGCTGCGCATCGCCTACTCCTTTGGTCAAATGCTGGGCAGCATCACACCCTTGGATGCTCAAACATTAGCGACCGACAACACCATCAACCTCGATACGATTGACGCTGTGCTGAATTACCCCGATGGTTGGTTCCACACGGACGACCAACCGGGTGTGGTCTTCGAGTTGAAGTCTGACGCCGAGAACAAGGCCAGCGAAGGTCTGAGCCTCCACGTCAGCACACTGACTATGGCTGATGCCAAGCTCAAGGATGACGCCACTCTCTCTGATGTGATTGACACGATTATCGCCAACCTCGGTATGAAGGACGATGTTGAACGTGAGGAATTCATCCTCTTGGATCAACCGGCTGTTACCATTCGTGGTGACATCGGCGGCGGTCAATACATCATCGCGACGCAAGCGATTATCAAAGATCGTATTCTTCAGATCGCCGTGCTTGGGCCGAGTGAAGAAAAGGTCACCGCTTTCGAGCCAACCTTTATCACTATCTTGCAAAGCTTGCGATCCACCAAGACCGCCAGCAGCTAATATCCCCTGCTTTGAAGAACAGTCTGTGACATTTCACGGGCTGTTTTTATTTCCTCTAAAAACGGGTTGCTTGACAAACCTAAATTCAGTCATATCATTATGAATGAACATTCATTCATTTAAATGAATACTCATTCATTAAGGCAGAGATATGGCAAAAAGCAACAACGATCCGATACAGGAGCAACTGATCGCGGTACGGCGCAACCAAATCCTTGATGCGGCAACGACCGTGTTCGCGGATAAAGGATTTCATCGGGCGACGATTCGCGATGTGGCGAAGGCGGCTGGCATCGCCGATGGGACGATTTACATCTACTTCGAGAATAAGACGGCGCTGCTGATGGGCATCCTCGACCGGATGAACCAAACCGATCAACGCTTGGAATACTTTGAAGAAGCCGCCGATATGGACATGGATACCTATTTTCGTAAGCATCTACGGCAGCGGTTGGACATGCTGGAACATGTTGGTCTTGAAGTGGTGCAAATCGTGCTATCAGAAGTGATGGTCAACCAAGATTTGCGCGAGTTGTACTACGACAAGCTGGTGATGCCGACGTTTGCGCTGGCGGAGAACTACTTCCAAAAGTGGATGGATGAAGGGCTGATCCGCAAGTTTGATATACGACTGATGATGCGGCTGATTACGAGTACGGTATTGGGGCTGCTGGTGCTGCGGCTGCTTGGTGACCCAATCGTTGAAGAGAAGTGGAAACAACTACCTGACGCAATTGCGGACATGGTGCTATATGGCGTTGAAGGAGAACAATCATGAGTGTGATGACCGCCAATCCCTACGAGAATATTGACATTACCAGCCGTGCTTTTAAGGCTGATCCGTTTCCGTTTTACGCCTATCTACGAGCAGAAGCACCGGTTTTCAAGGTCAACATGCCCTATCCGTTGAAGCGTCCGGTGTGGATTATCAGCCGCTACGACGACGTGTTGGCAGCGTTAAAGGACGAGCGGTTTGTCAAAGACAACCGGCGGGTGATGACACCAGAACAGCTGGCCAAACGGCCTTATACACCACCAGCGTTCAGAGCGTTGGAGCATACTTTGTTGGACTTAGATGCGCCTGATCATACACGGCTGCGGGGATTGGTTCACAAAGCCTTTACACCGAAACTGGTTGAACAGATGCGAACACGAGTTGAGCGCTTATCCAATGAACTCCTAGACGAGATGGAGCATAAGAGCGAGATCAATCTGATTCGCGATTATGCTCTGCCAATTCCACTGCGGATTATCTCGGAAATCCTTGGTATTCCGAAGCAAGATGTTCATAAGTTTGGCAACTGGACAAAGACAGTTGTTTCCATCAAAACACCGATTACTGCGTTGATGGCAACACCAACCTTGCTGATGATGATGCGTTACCTGCGGAATTTGTTCGAGGAGCGGCGAGCCAATCCACAGGATGATTTGATTACAGCCCTAGTGCAAGCGGAGGAAGCAGGCGATCAACTGAGTTCTGATGAGCTGCTGACGATGGTGTTTGTGCTCGTGATTGCCGGACATGAAACGACAGTCAACTTGATTGGAACAGGCATGTTGGAACTGATCCGGCATCCTGACCAATTTGAACGGCTGCGAGCCAATCCAACGTTTATCAAGCCAGCGGTGGAAGAACTGCTGCGATTTGTAGCACCTGTGGAGACGGCAACCGAACGTTATGCCCTTGAGGACATCACCATAGCAGACACAACCATTCCCAAAGGTGAGTTGGTGTTTGCGGCGGTGGCTTCAGCGAACCGTGATGAGAAGGCGTTTACCAACCCGGATACATTGGACATTACACGTGATCCGAACCGTCATTTGAGCTTCGGACAAGGGGCGCATTACTGCGTAGGTGCACCGTTGGCCCGGTTGGAAGGTTCGATTGCGATCAACAATTTGGTACAGCGGTTTCCAAATCTGCGGTTGGCTGTTCCACAAGAGCAGTTGGTGTGGCGCAAGATTATGACGTTGCGGGGATTAGAGGCGCTGCCAGTGAAAGTGTAGCGCTAGTTATAAGGGGGACAACATGAACAAGGATCAACTGACAGCACAAGAGAAGACCTTATATCACCAGATTCATCCACTCAAGTTGGCGACCGATATTGGGACAACCATACCAGCGTTGGTCTTGTTCTGGCAGCACCAATTCGTACTGGGATTAGCCTTAAACTTCATTCCATCGATCATCGTGACAGCCCTTTTGATCCGCTATGCCGACCTAGAACGGCTTAAACAATCGGCGTTTGGCCGGTATATCAGCCGTTATATGACCACGACGATTATGGCTGTGCGTTTCGGCGGATTGGCAGTGATGTGCGTCGGGGCTTGGCTGCATATCTTGTGGCTGATAGCAGTTGGTGGGATGGTCATCATTCTGGCGTGGTTGCGAGGTGTGCTGCTGCCAGAATCTGACCATCCAACAGGTCGTAGAAGCGTCTAAGTTTTGCTGGCTGATTAGGTGCTTCATCTAACACGTTTCGTTGTACTGAAGCGGCGGACGGCAAGAATGCCGTCCGTACGAAAAAGGTACTTCAGATTTAGACTTCACCACCTTGTCTACATGATGAGGCGCTACGGCATTTCATGCGGGAAGGGAAAGCGGACGGCGAAAGTCCATGTTTTGCCGTCCAAGCGGACAGCGTTGGCTTCGTCCTTCAATTTGAGATAGCGATCATAGTCTTTGATGTCCACATAGACGCTGTAAAGTGAGTCGCGTTTGACGGTGGTGGGATCAGTCAGCGTGGGCCAACTGGCAGGCCAATCAACGGCGTCAGTGGTGCTATATTCCCAGAGCATGACCTCAAATTTGGCGGGCAGCCATGTTTGAGCATGAGGGTTGGTGTAACCAGTGAGCGTGTCAAAGAGGTCAATGATACGCTTGGGGGCGGCGTTTTGACGGGCATCTTGATCACTAAACAGATCACCATAAATCGAGATGGTTTTATCACCTAAGACTGGATCAGACAGCTTGATGACATTGGTTGGCTGGTCGGTCTTGGGATAGTAATTTGGATCAGCATCGAGAGCGTAGAGGTCTTTGTCGATCTTCAGTTGAGCCTTCAGGTATGTGAGTTCAGCGGGGGTCAATTGGACGGAGGCGAATTCCGATTTGCCTTCGGCAGTTTTCCGCTGATAGATGACCAAACCATTGTCGTAGAGGGCGAAGGTCGGTTCATCGGAGCCAATGACCATCAGCCAAGGGTTGTAAATTGTCAGCAGGACAACTGGCTTCGGCGGTTCGGTTGATGGGGTTGGTGTGGCCGATGGCAGTGGATAGGCACTGGTTTTGGGCGGGTTGGCCGAAAGCGGCGTGGCAATAACCAGTAGGAGAGCCATCAAGACCATGATGAGCAAGCTAATTGGCAGTGTTATGAGAAATTGACGTGTTAGGTGTTTCATCAGCAAAGTCCTTCCGAAAATAGTGTTCGGGTTGCTGATATAGACGCCTAAAAAGCGGCGTTGGTTCCCAAAAATTTCTGTGTGAAGTGTATCCAGAATACCTGTTTTGCAGGTGGAGCAGGTAAAAAGAGGGTGTTTTTGGGGCATTTATGAAGGTGGAGATTGGAAAAACAAACTGGATTCTAACCAAATACCCTAACCCCAACCCTCTGACAGTTTTAAAGTAAGGCACAAAATCATACCCCTAACCCCAACCCTTTCCCCGTAGTAACAGGGCAAGGGAGCAAATCATTAGACAAGTACGCTAAAGGCACTTCAAAATCCAGTTTGGGATATTTGCGAGCGCGGTCGGGATAAATCCCGCCCCTACGAGAAGCCTGTTTTCTATAAATGAATACGGCAAACTTTATAGGGAAAGAATCGATCATCACCACTTTTTCGCCGGATAGGGGGCGATGATCTGTTCGGGTTTGTTGGCGTTGAAATCGGCGAGTTCGGTGAGTTTGAGTTCGGTTTTATGAAGTGTGGCCGAAAACAATTTGCCCTCTTTGGCAAGGACAAAACGCCCTTTATAGTCGAAGTCGGCCCACGGGACACTTGCTAGTGATATTTCGGCATCATGATTATCACGCTTGAGCATATAGCAATTGATATACTGCGCCTTCTTGGTGCTTCCCTTTTCCGAATAGGTCAATGTGTAATGTCCGACCGTTTTTTGCCACGTCAGGTACACCCATCCTGTCGTTTTTGCACGCTCAGTCTGCGCGATTACGATCCAGCCATCCAAATAGAGACGAGCGCGCTCGATGGTCAACCAAGGCAAATCCGCATCGGCCTGAGCAAGTGAAGGTTTATTTTCCAGCACGACATCTCGAAGTACATTGTGAGAAATCGAGGTTATCCATTTATCTCGTGCTGTGAATAGACCGCCTCCGCCCCACGTGTCCCCTTGAAAGTGAATATCGAGCGCCGTGAAATAAGGCGGCTTGCTAACGGCCGTCCACGCAAATTTATTCTCGTGCACCGTTTTCCCGTTATATTTGCTAGCGAAATAAACTACGAGCTTGCCATCGGGCGACAGATCGCAGCGTTCGGGGTAAATCCGTCCATGTAACCACTGTCCCGGCGTAAAGCTATCGCGTTTGGTATCCCAGAGGATCATCTGCACCCATGTGCTTGGCCCACGCCGAAAGATGAGGCCCAGCGGCGCTTCTCGTGCCATCAGCACATACAAACGGGCATACGAAACGGTCATGTGCGCGAGCCTTTGGTCATGTCGAGGATGGCGAGGGTATTGCCAAAGGGATCATCCAAGACCGCGCATTTGCCAATGGCGATATCAAAGGGTTGAGCGCGGATGATGCAACCTTGCTCAGATAAGGTTTCGATGGCTTTGACAACGTCATCCACCAGATAGTGAACGCTGATGTCTTTGGGCGGCGCGTCATTGTCATGCAGGACAATTTCGGCGTCGGTTTCGGGCATACCCATGCCAACGGAATGTTCGTCTTGCCAGAGGCGTTTGAGGCCAAAGACTGATTCGTAATAGGCGGCGGCTTTTTGGAGTTCGGATACTTTGAGCATGACACAGTCGATTTTACGAAGCATAAAGACCTGCACTATTTAACGTGATTATTCTCATAACAGTTTATCATCGTTCGGATAAATTCATTCGAGACCATCGAAAAGGTTATTGATTTTATTGTGGAGGGCGGGTCAGAGACCACGCCCCTACAAAAAATCAACAATACCATTTTTAGAATAGAGCCTTCAGGATTTACCAAAGGTTTTATTCAAATGGCGCTACGAAGCGAGGCGCGAATAAGCTACCATTAGCCGAGCATAATCAACGGGGAGTGAAAATATGACACGGAATGTCGCCATCCTGATTTTTGATGAGGTCGAAGTGCTGGATTTTTGTGGGCCGTTCGAGGTGTTTGGCGTCACTGGCGCGCGTGACACATCGAAGCCTAAAGCTTTTAACGTCTATACGGTAGCGGAGAAGTCACCGATTACTGCGCGGAATGGCTTGAGTGTTAATCCGACGTACAACCTCGACAATTGTTTGCAACCGGATATCTTGCTGGTTCCCGGCGGCTTTGGCACACGGCGCGAGATCAACAATCCGACGGTCATCAATTGGATTCAAGGACAATTCCCGAAGGTGGAGTTGATGCTGTCGGTGTGTACGGGCGCATTGATGCTGGCGAAGGCAGGTTTGTTGGAGGGACTCTCGGCAACTACCCATTTCGGTGCTGAGGACGAGTTGCGAGCGGTCGCGCCGAATACGACTATCTGCATGAAGGAACGCTATGTGGATAACGGCAAGGTGATTACTTCGGCGGGCATCTCAGCAGGGATTGATATGGCCCTGTATACCGTAGGACGATTGCTGGGTGCGGATGCGGCAGCAGAGACGGCTCACCATATGCAATATGATTATTGGAAGGGCGCGTAATAGACCCCTTGTATTTTGGTCACATTCCAACAATTTAAGGACAGACAAAATCAGACCCCTAACCCCGGCCCTTTCCCCGTAGTAACAGGGCAAGGGAGAAGAGTTTGAGGCAAAATCCTTTACGAAAGTAATTGACAGGTTAAGCTATGGAGGATTTGGCGCGGGCAAAGGCGCAATTTATCGACGGCGATTATGATGGTGCGCTGACGCTGTTTCAGCACATCAGCACCGCTATGCCCTTGGAAACCGAACCGATTGCGGCGATGGCACTGTGTTACTTCGCGCTCGGCCAAACGCCTCATGCCCGCCGCATCTGGAAGATTGTCATCAGCCGCGACGAGCGTTATCTGCTGCCACGCTTCTTACGCAAGGAACTTGGCTGGTCGGAGGCGATGATCGGCGTGGCAACCAAGGTCAACGAATTGGTGGTGTGAATGCTAGTACAAATGCAATTGAACCGCCAAGACGCCAAGAGAAATGCCGAGAAAAGCTAAGACAAAGCCCAATCGACGGCAGCAAGGGCGTGTAAGCGCGTCGTGTCATAGAGACGGACGGATGTATTTTCTGGTTTGACGAGTAAGGGAATTTCGGTACATCCGAGGATGACGCCCTGTGCGCCCTGTGCGGTGAGATCATCCATAATGCGCAGGTATTCGCGGCGAGAGTCATCGCGCACGTCACACAAGCAGAGCTCGTCATAGATCACGTCGTTGACGATTTTACGGTCGGCGTCATTGGGTACAACAACGTTGAGACCGAAGTTATCAACTAGGCGACCTTTGTAAAAATCCTGCTCCATGGTGAAACGTGTACCGAGCAGGCCGATGGTTTGAACGCCGTCGGCGCAGATTCGCTCGGCAGTCGTATCCGCGATATGCAGGATGGGAATACCGATGGCGGCCTGCATCTGTGGCACGAGTTTGTGCATGGTGTTGGTGCAGATAACGATGCCGTCCGCGCCACCGCGTTCAAGGGATTGCGCCGCCGCGACCATTCGAGCCGCCGCGCCGTCCCAATCGCCTGCCATTTGCAGGGCTTCAATCTCAGCAAAGTCGAATGACCACAGCAGACATTGCGCCGAGTGGAGTCCGCCGAGGCGACTTTTCACTTCCTCATTGATGATGCGGTAGTATTCGACTGACGATTCCCAACTCATGCCACCGAGTAGGCCAATGGTTTTCATGTGGATGTTTTCCTCGTAACAATCAGATTGACAGAGAAGACGGACACGGCATGCCGTGTCCTTCCAGTTATATCACTTCAAGGAATTCGGCATCCAACAGCGCGGGGAATGCGCCGTGCGGCTCGCTCTGATACCAGTAAACGGTCGAGGCGATGTCGTCCTTCATGGGCAAGTAGCCATCTTTGCGCCAGCCTAAGGCCTGAATGGTCACGCGCAATTCCTGTTGGAAGCGGATGGGATCCATGATATGCCAGCGATAGAGGCCGAAACGCTGCTGACTCTGGTAGAGTCCATCGGGCTTGAGCACCTGCGGTAAGCCGGAGAATGGCGAGGAAAAGACGCCATACTGTCCGGCGGGATGTTCAAAGTTCCACGCACCGCCGAAATAATCTTCTGTGCCTGTGCCGCAAATGGTGGGATAGTCCTTATCGCCATCCATGTAGAATTTGATCTCACCCTCGCCCCACCAACCATTGTTGTTGACGCCCCACGCTAGATAGGTGCCGACATATTGACCTTGTCCGGTGATGCCATCGACCAGTGTATGCACCGTTTTATAAGGCAGCGGATTGCTACGCCGCCATTGGGCATGGAAGTAGGCGGCATCATCAGGGACATCGGTCAAGGTGTAGTTGATCTGATAGTAGAAGCCTTTGATCTCGTCACTCGTCAAGCTTTCGACGGTGATTTTGGCGCTCTTGCGGAAGGGCATCTCCCAGTAGCAGTTGAAGCCGCCTGCCGGGTTGACCGCGACTGGCAGCGATTGGATGTTGCAGCGTACGCTCCATCCGTTGCAGAAGAAATCGCCTAACGGCACTTCAACCGAGGGCATGGCCTCACCATCCCAATAAAAGCGAATGACCAAACGCCGCCAAAACTGCGGATGAACCGTCAGCCAAATTTGTTGAATTGCCCCCGGCCCGGTGATCTCTGCCAAGGTGACGGTTTTCATTGGCGCGATGTCGATGCTGGGCGAGACTTTCCATCCCTGACCTAAGAGCCGCGCCGCGTTCGCGCCTGTACCTTCGGTCGCCATGCCCGCTTTGCCCTTTTCACCGTTGAAGTTCTCGGCGCTGATAGAGCGTGTTTGGGCGTTTGAAAGCCGCGACAGATTACCGAGGTGCATCCCCAAACCATTAAATCCAGCCATTGTTTTGTCCTATTGTGAATAAGGTTATTTATATGCCTATGAAACGCACTATTGCGGACGATGTTACCGTATTCACCGGCATGAGACTATAGCCGGAATAAGGCGCATCATGAACGGGCGGAGAAAGAACCCCCACCCTAACCCATATCAGCACATTCGCAGGCTCACTCCGCTGATCGCCCACACGCGATGGAGGGAATAGGACGGAAGGATCACAGACCCTTCCCTACAAGGGAACTCTGTATTCAATAGTGAAACAGCATAATCCCGCCTCTACGAAGCACTATTATTTCTGCAGTGAGAAAGAAACGAAAACAGGCGACCGATAATCGCCTGCTTTGGGCAGCTGATAAGCTAGTCTTTCTTGAGGTAAGGCTTATAGCAGACGAGGACGTTGCCTGAGCCTTGCCATGTGCGGCTGCTAAGGAGTTTGAGCGAGACAGGCGGTCGACCATCAAAGACGGGTGTGCCTTCGCCAGCGACCAGTGGGAAAATGGTGAAGTGCAGTTCATCGACCAGATCATGCCGCAAGAGATCGTTCCACAGTAGGCGACTCATGAACATGTAAATCTCGCGCTTGGGCTGCTGCTTGAGGGCGGCAATTTCCTGGTAACTATCAGCGCGCTTGACGATGCGTGTGGTATCCGCCCAAGGGGCTAGGTCATCTGGGGTTAGACTGTCTGAGACGACAATTTTCTCGATGTTCTTTTGGAGTTCGGCCATCTCGCGGCGAATGACGCTGGCATTGGGATCATCCGGCACGCCTGACCAGTATTCCTTATTGCCCATGAAGGAGGTGCGCCCGCTGAAGATCAAGGTATCAGCGGCACGCATCCGTTCGGCGTTGTAAAAGTCAAAATTCTCGTCACCGGCGTAATCGGGATGGAAGTAGTCGAAGAGCGCGTTGAGGTTACGGTCTTTGCCCTCATAATAGCCATCAATAGTAATGAGGTTGTGGACGATGAGTTTACGCATGGTACGTCTCCTTGAGATACAGTTTATCTGACTCATTTATATCTCTATGGTATCGGGTATGGGGCGAGGTGTAATCCACCCGAAGTGGTATTGTGGATAGGTGGTGGTGGTAGAAGATGGTTAGAGCATCGTCTAGCAATTCAATAACTTGAAGGCTGCCTCGCTTAGAGCAGCTTCAAAGTTTGCGCGTGGAGGATGGCCTGCGTGCGATTGCTAACGTTGAGTTTGCTATAGATGTTGCGGGTATGGACTTTGACGGTCGCCACCGAGATAAATAACCTTTGCGCGATCTCGCTATTGGAGCAGCCGTCACCGAGCAAACGCAACACCTCAAACTCGCGGGGACTCAGCGGCTCGACGAGTGATTGGTTCGCGGTTTTTACGTCACCAGCTTCAAACCTAACCGCAAGCGCGTCATTGATGGCTTGTTCAAGCGGCATCGTGCTTCCAACAGTCCAAGCGGCGCTAAAGGTTTCCGCATCAGTTTGATGACGCACAGCGGCTAAGGTGGCATCAAATACTTCAACGAGCGAGGCGATGCGCGTGTTATAGGCACCGGATTCGCGGGCGGCGTTAACCGTGCCAAGCAAGTGCGCTGCAACATCCAATTTGCCCTGCGCAACACATATATTGGCGATGCCGGTTAGGGCAAAGAGAGTGAGACTATCACAGATGCCAAGTTCATGTTCGATACGCAGCGTTTCCTGAAACAGCGCGAGTGAGTGCTCGAAATGCCCTTGTGAGCGTTCAACCTCGGCCAACATTTCGAGCGGATGCGCCATGCCGCGCAAATCTTTCATCTCGCGGAACAGGGCGATACTCTCCTCATAAAGCGGCGTCACTTGTTGGGGCTGATGATGTTGACTCCACAAGGTTACGCCTATGAAGCACAAATCCCACGCGGTTGTACTCGTATCGCCCACTTGACGGTCGAGGGTGAGGGCTTCGGTCAGTAAGTCAGCGGCGGAGTCATAACGGCTGCGCTCGATGGCGTTGCCTGCTAAGCGCCGAAGAGCATGACTGAGGCCAAGCGAGTCACTCAATTGGCGGAATAACATTACACTTTCTTCGAGCATGGCCGCGGCTTGATCCATATCCGGCTCGGTGAAATAGGCAGCGGTCGAAAGTGACCACGCTAAATTCCATTGATCATCGGTTGAACGGGCGATTTCGAGGGCTTGCCGTACCCAAGTGGTCGCCTGCGGCTCATAGGCCAATTGACCGGCCAACTCGCCGGCACGGTGTAAGGCTTTGGCGTGGATGGACGGCAATGCAGCGGAACTTAGCGGCAGCAGTTTGTTAAACCAGCCTAAGGCCTCGTCTAAATAGCCACGCATCTCCCACAGCCAACGCAGGGCAGCGGCCAGCCGTAAGCCCATCTCAACGTCATGAGCGATTGACCATGTTAGCGCCGAACGCAGATTGTCCATCTCAACTTCTAGACGGTCGTACCATAGGGATTGTTCGCGGCCATAGGCGTGAGCTTCTCCAGCTTCGGCCAATGTTGCAAAGTAGGCCAAATGCTGTTGCGTCGTGGCGTGCGTTTCATCGGCTTCCGCTAATTTCTCGCCCGCGTATTGGCGTAGCAATTCGTGCAGATCGTAGCGGCCTGAGGCGTCCATCCGCAGCAGGGATTTATCCACCAAGTTTGCCAGTAGGGACACAGTTCCGCCTGCGATTTCGGCTGCCGCATCCAAGTCAAAGCCACCGTGAAAAACGGATAACTTCATCAGAACAGCTTGCTCATCGGCTGCGACCAAACTCCATGACTGGCGAAAAACCACGCGCAAACTACGATGGCGTTCGGGAACGTTGCGTAAAGAGGTGGTCAAAAAGTCGAGGTTGCTCGCCATACGGGCGGCGATTTGTTCGCAGGACATCACCCGCAGCCAACCCGCCGCTAGCTCCAAACCCAGCGGCATGCCTTCGACTTGGCGGCAAATCGAGAGAACAGCGGAGAGATGATCTTTAAGCGTGAACTGCTGCTGTACCTGCCGCGCTTTCTGAACGAACAACTGCAACGCGCTGTAAGTTTCAAAGGCGTCATTGATAGGCTGCAAAGGATAAGCCAAGCCATCCAACACATAAACCCATTCTTCGCTGAGGTTGAGCCGTTCGCGCGAGGTGGCGAGGATTTTGAGACATGGCGCAGCTTGCAATAACTCAGTTAGATCATCCGCGCCTTGTAAAAGATGCTCGAAGTTATCCATGACGAGCAGTAGTTGTTTGTCGCGCAAGTGGTTGATGACTTGAGTAAGAGGTTCATCCGCGCCGAAGAAGGCGATATCGAGTGCCGCGCCAATCGCTGCCGGGAGGAAATCCGGTGAGGTGATGGGACTGAGTGCGACGAAAGCTACGCCGTCAGCAAATTGGGACTGCTGATCAGCAACCGCTTGAAGGGCGAGGCGTGTCTTGCCCATGCCACCGGGGCCGATGAGCGTCAACAGGCGACAAGTCGGGTTGACCAACAAGGCCGCAATCTCAGCGAGTTCACGGTCACGTCCGACAAAGGCCGTCGCTTGTTGTGGCAACCGAGCCAGAGTCATGGCAAGTGTCCTCAGCCGAGAAATTTATTTGGGCAGCAGACGACATAATGACGTTTCACAAATTATGGCGGAGAAAACCAATGCAATCCTCTCCCCTAAATCCCCTCTCCACTGCGCAACGAGGGGAATAATACGGGAGGGTCACAGACCCTCCCCTACGAAAGCATATCCTATTAAAACATTAAAGTTCATAATCCTCAGTAAACAGCGCTTTAGACCTCAATCTCGTCGAGGTTGGCTTGGCTCAATATGCCCGTGCGACGCTTGTGCTTGAGGACGCGATACATGACGGTAAAGTCGGTGCGGCCTTTGGTCTTGCGCGGCGTGATCGGCTCACATTCGTAATATTCTTGTACCAGATTAAAAGTGGCTTGGCTGATGAGTACTTCACCCCGTTCGGCGTTCTCTTGTAGAAGTTTAGCGAGATCCGGCGCATCACCCAAAGCGCCATATTCCTTGCGCTCTGAGCCGCCAATGTTGCCCAAGACTGCCATGCCGGTATGGACGCCGATGCCGTAGAACAAACGCTGCTCTTCGGGTAAAACTTCGTGCAGCGCGAGCAGGTCGTACTTCATGCTCATGGCGGCGCGAACCGCCCGCAGTGCATGATCTTCCTGCGGATTGAACTGCGTGTTAAACAAGCCGGTGACCGCGTCGCCCATGTACTTATCCACTACGCCTTCGTAGAGGTTGATGGCGTCGCTCGACAGGCTGATGTAGGCGTTGATGATCTCCATCAGGCGTTCGGGCTGAAGCTGCTCACTAAAGGTGGTGAAGCCGCGCACATCCGAATGCAGCATACTAATCTCGCGCTCTTGTCCACCGACATCCAGCGCAGCAGCATCCTGAATATTCTCCAGCTTGAGCTTCATGTAATTGCTGACGATACCCAACTGCTCCTGACGGCGGCGGGCTTGCGTCTGGTCGTCCAGCACGATAGCTACACCTTGCGTCACGCCTGTGCTATCACGCAGCGGCGTCATGGTGATGTTCCAGTAGCGTTTCTTGCCGTCTAAGGTCGGTTCGACTGCGAGGCGTTCTGGCTTGCCCTGCTCGCGCACGCTCACCAATCCGGCATAAAATTCGTCGCCGACGCCGAGCATATTATCGGCGATATGGTAGCCGATGAGGATATCACGACTGCGCCCGATGACCGCTTCAGCAGCCGGATTGCAGTCGGTGACGATGTCTTCACGGTTGATGGTGATGACACCGCTAACAATGGAGGAAAAGATGCTGGTCAACAAGTCACGGGATTCGGTCATCTCGGCGACTTGGGCTTGGAGCGCCTCGTACAAACGCGCATTCTCGATAGCAACGGCGGCTTGGCTGGCAAAAGCGCGGATGAGGTTCAAGTCGCTGGCCTTGAACAAGCCATCCACAATGCGGTTATCGCAGTAGACCACGCCGATAACATTATCCTGCACCTTGAGGGGCACAGCCAGAATGCTACGGAGTTGGAAGCCGATGACGCTCTGATGCCCTTGGAAACGGTTATCCTTGCTGGCGTTTTCAGTGATGACGCCTTCGCCGGAGACCAAGACTTCATTGATGATGGACGTGCTGACGACGAGATCACCCTGCTCAAGCTGCTCGCGGTCGATGCCACGACGAACAGGATATTCCAGCGCGCCGGTCGCATTATTGACGAGGGCGATGTAACCACGTTCCGCGCCTGTAATGCGCACGACGGTATCCATCACCTCATTGAGAACTTCACTGGTATCCAAAGACGAGTTGACGATGGAGGCCGTGGTCACCAATTCGCGCAACTGCTTGAGTTCCATCAAGACGTTGGTGATGTCGCGATTGAGTTTGTCGATGCCGGTTTTAAGCTGCTTAAGCGTGTCCAGCGAATTGGGCGGCAGGTTCATCCCACGTTGGCGAAGGATGTCACGCTGGTTACGCAGCATTTCGAGCGTTTCATTCACACGCTGGGCAAGCTGCCGGATTTGTTCTTGCGCCGTGTTGCGGTACGCCTGCAATCGGGCCGTTTCTTCGGTCTGGAAGTTCGTCATCTCGAAAGTACCTCAAAAACAGTCGTCAACTGCTGACGACCTTTGGCTTTAATCGGTTCTTGTCCGCCAAACACCACGTCATCGGGATATTTGCCCAGCGCCTTGTAAATATAGTTGCAGCAATCTTGGCTGACTAAGATTTGTCCGGGCTTGGCATTCTCCAACAAGCGATGCGCGAGATTAATGGTGTCCCCAAGCGCGGTAAAGTCACGGCGATTGGCGCTGCCGACATTACCTGTGGTGGCGACACCGCTGTGGATGCCGATACGGTAGTAATGCGGCTGCGGATTAATCCCCTGCCACTCATAGAGCTTGATGAAAGCCTCGCGCATCAAGAGGGCGGCCTCTAGCGCTTGGTTGGCATGGTCTTCCATCGGGTTGAGTTGGGTGTTGTACAGCGCCATGATCTCTGTACCCATGTACTTATCAATGACGCCGTTGCTGTTGTTGATGCAAGCGGTCGCGACATCGTGATATTCGTTGAGCAGCGCCATCACCTCGCGCGGGCGCAAAGCGGGCGGGAAGGTTGCCAGCGGACGTACTTCAACGTACATGCAAGTCATCTCGCGGCGTTCGCCGCCGAGCGCCAGCCCCGAAATTGTCTCGATATTATCGACCATCGCGGGCGGCAGATAACGGCGGATGACGCTCAACTGCGCTTCACGTTCGCGCTGCTCGGTCACGTCCTCGATGACGACGGCTACACCTTCGGTCTTGCCATGCACATCCTTGAGCGGGCTGAGTTTGAAGGTGATCGTTTTGGAAGCGTCCGGCGTTTCGAGCGTGTCCTCAAAGGATTGGCGTTCATCGCGCTCGTGGATGGCACTCAGATGGTCGCCGGTGATGAGCGGGATCACACTTGTCAGCGGTGAACCCAGCACTTTATCGCGCTGGCAGCCAAGGATATTGACCGCCGCCGTGTTGATGGTGCGAATGGCATCCAAAGAGTCGGTGGTGATGACACCGCTTTCAATTGAGCCAAAGACGTTTTCGCGCACTTCGTTGAGTTCGATGATGTTGTTGAGGTTGGCCTGCCCCTGCATGAACAGACCCGCGTTTTCGACCGCGACGGCCATCTGATTGGCAAAGCCGACCAAGATCGACAGCACACGGCGATCAAACATCCCTGCGACCAGCCGATTATCGACATACACTGCGCCGACCACTTTGTTGTTCTTGTCCTTCAAAGGGACGCACAACACCGAGCGCAAGGTGATGTGGGCGACCGTGCCACGATCGGCAAAGCGCGGGTCTTTATAGGCGTTATCCGCCAGCAGCGGTTCGCCACTCGTCAGCACATCATTGAGGATGGTGCGGCTGCCGTTAAAGGTGCTGTTGTCGTTGGTATCCAAATCGCGGGCGATGCGCAGATTCGGCTCACCGGTTTGCGAATCGGTCAAGACGATGTAACCGCGTTCCGCACCCGTCAGACGGATGACCTCTTCAATGGCGCGGGCGAACACGGTATCCAAATCCCGCGAGGAATTAATGAGCGCGGAGGTGGCGGCTAACGTGCGCAGTTGCAGCAGTTCAGTACTCTCGCCGCCGAGATTCTTTTGAATGTTGCCGAGGTCGCTTTCCATCGCATCAAGGTTGGAAAGCGCGTTCGGCGGCAGACCCATCCCGCGCATTTGCAGGAGTTCGGCCTGATTTTTCAGAGACGTTTTCACCTCGCCCACCATCGTCCGAAGACGTTGGATGTCATCGAGGGGAATATCAGATGTCGAGGGTTCGGGCATAATGCCAGCGACTCCGGTGGTGATGGGTTAGGGATTTAACCATAAATTATACACCGCTTCGTACTCCCTGCATTCATCAACTGCCAATGTGGGGGTTTATCAACAAAACAGGTGACAGTATGGTGATGTTTAACTTATTATGGCGGAGAACGAAAATCAGACCCCTAACCCTTTCCCCGTAGTAACAGGGCAAGGGAACAATGCGAGACTTACGCACACAGGTGCTCCTCTACAGAGTATATCTCTACGAAAACAAGACATAGGGTTTGGAAAGGTGTCATGTGTTATAGTCGTGTTCCGTAATTATTATTTTCACTGGAGAGTCATTTGTTAGCCGCTCTGAAGCTCTTACGCCGCACGGTGATCCACCTCAACCATCGGGGTTACGTCTATGTGTGGGCGAATATTTTTTGGTTCTTGTTGACGCTGCCGATTATTACTGCGCCTGCGGCATGGGCAGGTTTGGTCAATCTCAGCCGCCAATCGTATCTGAACCGTACGGCGACGATGGATGATTTTTGGACAGGCTTCCGCATGAACTTCGGACGCGGTGTGGTGATGGCGGTGGTAAATATCATCGTGATCGGCATCAACCTCTTCAACCTCGGCAACTCGACTAATGCGACCGATTTGGGTACGCTGGCCTTACGCGGCGTGTGGTGGCTGACGCTGGTGATCTGGCTGGTGATTCAGTTTTATATGTGGCCGTTCTTCTACGAACTCAAGCAACCGACACTGTGGGGGGCCATCCGCAACGCCTTCGTGATGATCCTGCTCAATCCCCTGTTTACGCTTGTACTCATCTTTATCGTGGCGCTGTTGGCGGCCGTCAGCACCTTTCTATTTCCGGCGTGGGTGGTGCTTACTGGCAGCGCATTAGCCGCGCTTGCAACGGGCGCAGTGCTTGATCGCCTGATTGCGGCGGGCTTCCGCGAACAATTCCCTCAGCCCGAACTCGAATCCTCCGAGGATGATTTCGGCGGCATGAACGTGGAATAGTGGCACAGGGAACCGCTTATGAGCAGGAATGAAACAGTCGAGTCTGATTTAGACTTTAACCGACGCGGGAAACTGAGTGACCGTCAACGCTTTCGGATGCGCATGGGCATCATTATTCGTGGGCTTTTCGGATTATTTCCAGCTGGTTTATTGGCTATTACGTTGTATCTGATGCTCGGCAGTCCAGCGTATCTCGCTAACGGCTCGTGGTGGATCATTGTTGGTGTTCTAGCGTTCGTGACGTGGTTGGTCAGTGTACCCGCTTTCCGGCAAGTCTCTCGACTTACTTCCGATCTGCGTGGGATGGGCGTAGCCGAGGATTGCGGCGTTTTGACGCTGGATGTTTATAACAGTGTGACTAGGAATGGAACAAACAGTACGACCAGTTACATCAAGGTGGATAACGAACGACAATATTTGTGGAATGCGCAAATCTCAGGCGGCTTCAGCAACAATGATAAGGGATGCGTCTACTTTGGACGCAATTCTAAACTTGTTCTCTCGATAGAAACCTTCACCGAAGATCAAATCGAGAAGCTATAAAGCCAGCTGAACGTGGAGTGAGGTCAATGGATAACCGTATCCCTGATGTGATTCGTCCGATGCTGCAAGATTACCTCGACCGATTAGAGCAGCAGTTACCCGCATTTATATCAGGTATCTACATACACGGTTCGATTGCGCTGGGCGCATTTGATGAGCAGCACAGCGACATTGATCTGCTCGTTGTTCTGACGCGGCAAGCACATGAGGATGACAACCAACACTTGAAGGCTATTCATCAAGCCATTGCCAACCAATATCCGCGCTGGCTACTGGAAGTGAGCTATGTGCAAGCGGCCGATCTTGGACAACCGGAAAGCGCGATGAAGCTCCATCCGATTTATCACGACAATACCTTTGAAGCTGTGGGTAATTATGATACCAGTCCGGTGACGTGGTGGGTGTTGAAGAACAAAGGCATCACGCTCAAGGGTGTTGAGGTGCAAAGCCTACTTTTCACGGCGAGTTGGAATGCGGTTCTGGCTTATATGCGTGAGAACATCAACAGTTATTGGGCGAGCTTTACAAACAAGCCAACGCGGATGATACGCGCTTTACGTGATGAAGGCGTGGCGTGGATTGTTCTGGGCGTACTGCGCCAATATTATTCGTTCAAGGAAGGTGACATTACATCGAAGGTTGGCGCGGGTGAATATGCGCTCAAGCTCATGCCGAAGGAGTGGCATAACCTGATTCAAGACGCGCTCGACATCCGGCAAGGAGAGAAGCCGAGTCGCTACTCGTCACGCTTTACGCGGGCGTATGCGACCATCCGATTCACACGATATGTGATTGATGCGAGTAATACGTTATCTTAAATACAGCGTGCTATACTGTTTGAAGGAAGGAGTAACAATTATGACCGATTTAGTCCTTCATATTACGTATGAACAACTTCAGCGTATTGAAGAAATCGCGCGTCAACGTGGTTACGATGCACCTGATGATTACTTGTTGGCTCTTGTCGAAGCTGATGAAAAAAATCGACTATTGGCTGATCTGCGCCAAAGTATTCATGAGGCCATGACAGGCGATACCATTCCAGCTTCAAAGTTGTTGGAAGCCCTCGAAGATGAAGATTAGCGATGACGAGTGTCGAACTTGCCAAAAGTTTTATCCGACGCTTAAAGGAACTTCGTAAGCGCTATCCTCATGTTACGAACCAAGTACAGGATTTAATTCGCGAACTTGAACAAGGCCAAACCCCGGGCGATCAAATCCAAGGCACAGGCTATACTGCTTATAAAACTCACTTGCCTAACCCCGACGCGGGTAAGGGTAAAAGCGGTGGTTATCGTGTTATTTACTATATTCGAACCGCAGACCGCATTATCGCTTTGCTTATTTACTCAAAATCCGATCAGGTCGATGTATCTATTGAAGAGATCAGGCGACTCATAGAAGAGTATCTCAGCAGCCAAAATTGATCTTCGTTTCAAGCCACACCCTTCAACCACCAAATCGCGCCGACAGCAATCCAACCAACTGCCGTCAAAATCACACCGATGATGAGTGATAACGGGCGATAGGTGAAGGTTACGATATGCGCACCAGCAGGGACGCAGACGGCACGTAGGGCTGTAAAGGCGCGGGTGATCGGCACCGATTGACCATCAACAGCGGCTTCCCAACCCGGATAATATTGGTCGCTGAACACAAGGACGCCGCCTGCACCCGCCGTCTGAATGGTCAAGTGCGTCGGATGGTAATCAGTGATATGGCTCGTGCCGCCATCGCTACTCGTCGGGCAATCCATCGAACTATCGATAATGGCGGTATCACGCACCGCTTCAACATCCTTGTTGATGGTCGCGCGCACCGCATCGTCGTTGGGTTCGACGGTGACTTTCTTGGCGATCCATGTGCGTGGGAACGGATCGGTACGCCGGTAATAGATGCCACCGGGGGCGATGCCAATGAGTTGAAAGTTCGGTTTGTCGTAGGGCGTTTTGGCAAGGAGATATTTCACACCGATGAGGGTATTGACCGCGTTGGTCGGATCATGTGGATCGGCCAAGTTTTGCAGCTTGTCGAAGGTTTCAATGGGCAGTGGATCGTAGCCGATGACATGCTGAAGCTGCACGACATAACCGCCGTTGTAGGGACTATCACTGGGGATTTCGAGTACGCGGGAATCCGGCGCCACCGGAATGTTAACCGCCGCGCCATCCCATAAGGGGTCACGCCAACCGTCGGCATTATTGATAATTTGCAGTGGAATCCGCCACGCATCCACGATCACCAACAGCGTCAGTACCGGCAGCGCCCATTTCATCACATCAATCTTGATCGGTTCAGAACCCCCACCCTGCCCCTCTCCGGTATACAGGGAAGGAAAATCAGGCCGAGTCCACATTTGCAGCGCCGCCCACAATCCGGCTAGGACGATGCCGGAAGCCGCTAACGATCCGGCGACCATCAAGGCGCGGGTGGGCATCGGTTCGACGTGGCTGGCGCTGGCATACCAGCCTGAGAAAAAGACCGAGCCACCAAAGGCCAAGAGCATCGCCACTGGCAACCAGCGTTTGAGAATCGGCTGCAAGACTTCTTGTCGATCTTCCAGCGTACTGGTCTGTAAATAGGTGACGAACAGGGCCAGCAAACCGGATAAGCCGAACATCACAAAGAAGAGGGCACGTCCGGGTGCGCGGAAGAGCGAGAAGCCGGGAATCCAACGCACGACCACCGGCAGCATCGCCCCTTGCAAGCCAACGCTCATTAACACACCGAGCACGATCAAGCCGATGAAAAAAGTGTGTTCTTTGCGTAAGCGGCGGAAGGCAAACGGCAGCGCCAGCAGCGGTAACAATCCTGCGTAGGCGCTGAATTCTTCGTAGAAATCACGCCCCCAATAATACGTCGGCGCTTGGTTGGGATTGCCGAATAAGCCGGGTAAGGCCAGCGCCAAAAATTGGGCGGGCGGCAGGGCAAAGGTGTTGATGAACTCCAAATCGTTGTTATCGCGCACCGAGAGCCGCGTCAGTTCAAGAGCAGGCAGCATCAAAGCCGCACCGAGAATCACACCAACGATGCCCAGCAGCACCAACTGTCGCAGTGCCATCCATGCCCCGTGCACGGTATCCTCAGCGGTCATAGTGTGATAGATCGCCATGACGACTAAGGCCAGACCGAGGTAAAAGACCATCGGTGGATGTCCGGCGAGTAATGCTGCGCCGAGAACCGCACCGCCGGGAAGCACCGAGCGCAATGTCCCGCGCATGAGGGCAAAGCGATAAGCGGTAACCGCCCACGGAATCCACGCCGTGACCATGATTAAGGTGTAGTGTCCGGCGTAGAAGCGCGCGCCCATCCACTCGCTCATGCCATAGACGATGCCGGCCAGAAAGCCAGCTGTATAGGTGCTGCCGAAGCTGCGTCCTAAACGGAACATGCCCCATGCTGCCAACCAAACATGGAAGGCTAAGACGAGTCCTAAGCCGCGATCTGCCCCGACCAACCAGATAAACCACGTCGCCGGATAAAAGAGCGCTGCATGGGGATTGCCAATCAAAGGATGCCCGATGAAAGTGTACGGATTCCACAACGGCAGTTCGCCCGCGTGAACCATATCATGCAGCATAGTCGTCAAGGGATAGAACATGGCGCGGAAGTCATTGGCGGCTAGCACTTGTCCGGATGGGGGCAAAACTGCCGGACGCAGGAATAAAATCGTCAACAGCGCCAGCGCCAACGGCACTAAATACGGGCGGCGCTCGAAAGCCTTTTCCACTAATTCACCTCAATCTCACCAATCGTTGCATACGGCTGCCCGTTGACAGGCAGCGCTTGATTATCGCCGTACCAGTAGACTTTGACCACTATCGAGTAGCGTCCAGCGGGTAAATCGGCGGGAATAGTTAGCGTGTGACGGTCGAAGTAGGTCTTGCCAACTGCCCATTGCGTCGTCGGTTTATCAGCTGGCGGGCCGTTATGATCAGCACGAACCGCTCCAGAACTGTCGAGGATAAAAACGCCAACCGAGTAATCCAACGTCGGCTGCTTGCCGACCGACCACCACAGATCAACCGGTAGATGTTCACCCGCGACGGCTTGTGTTGGTGGCAAGGCATCCCGCAGCGTGAATAGATCGCCGAACTGCCATGTTTTGACATCCAACTGCGGCTTTTCGTACAGCACCATCTTGATGATCGAGTCGCCAAAGCGCTGGCGGTAATCGGCGTTCACGGGCAATTCATGCCGAAGCACAGGTTGAAATCCGGCTGTGCCTTTGTCAAGCGCGCTCATAATTTGCGGGGCTTGCAACCACTGTACAATCCACACCCGCCGATGGGCTTCCAACTGCGGCATAATGGCGGGCAGTAAATCTTTCTCATGGGAATAAATATCCGCGCGGGTGATGGTACGGATGATGTCGGCGTCGGGAATCACCTGCCGAATTTGATAAGCGAAGGCGTTATCGTCCCAGCCGGTTTCCAGCACGATGAGATCACCTGAGGCGTAATCTTGGGCGACCATTTTCGCGGCAGTATCACTATCAATGCGCGGTTGGATGATCGTCGGTGTCGCAAGGGTGACCATGATCCAAGTGCCGATTAAAATGTGGGATGGAGAAAGACGGAAGGGTCTACGAACCCCCTTCCCTACAATTTCGGTTTCAATGAGGCTCGCGCCATAGCCGCAGAGGATGACTAGCATGGGCACGAGAAACACCAACGTCCGTCCGGAGAGCAGATTAAACTTCACGCTTAAGGCGAACATGATGAGAAACAAGCCTGCGCCGCCAAGCACGACAACCCACTGTAGCGGAGCATCTGTGTAAGCGCTCTTGTTTTTCCACATCATCCACAGTGCCAACGCAATTAGACCCAAGAGCAGCGCCCATTGGGTTCCGAGTAAGAGTTCGCCGAGCGGCGGAATATTCGCTAGTGTCGCGGCATATGTACCGGGTAAGTTGCCGATGCCTGTAGTGAGCGTTGGAAATTGGATAGTGGCAATCACCCACAACCAAGGCAAGTAGAGTATGGCTGTGGCAATCCACGTGGCAATGAGCGTGAGTTTTGGATGTGTTAAGGAATGAGGATTTCGAAAATCCTCACCCCCCAACCCCCTCTCCACTACGTAGCGAGGAGGCGAAGTGCGAAAACGCCATGCCAAGCCAACAACGATTTGTGCAGCCAAGGGGAAAACTGCGAAATAGAGGGTGTAAAAGGCCAGTGTTAGGCTGAGCAAATAGCCGATCAATAAGCCGAGGCGTGGTCGCTTGAGATAGCGCAGAAAGCACAACCACGACAGCGCGACAAACAGCATAAACCAGCCATAATGCCGCACCTCTTGACTGTAGTAGACGGCAATTGGGAGTACCGCTAGCAACAGCGCTGCGTAGAGTCCGGCTCGCCGCCCGAAGATGTCTGCACCGATGCGATAGGTGACGGCAACGGTCAATAACCCTGCCGCGATGCTCAAATAACGTAGTGACAGGAGATTATCGCCCGCTAACGAGCGCCATTCGGCCAGCGCCACAAAGTACAACGGCGGATGACGGTCGTGCGCGAGGTTATCCAGTACCCCATTGAGGTTGGGGTTATCGGTTGCCCAAATGCTCCAACCCTCGTCTGTCCACACTGGCCAACTGCTCACGTTGATGATGCGAGTCGCAGCGGCCAGAATCAGGATGACGGTAATTATGGAGAGGTATTTGGCGCGTTGGGTCATTAGTGGAGTAATAATTGGCCTGAAGCAAAACCATAAAATTTAGATTGTGAATTATAGCTTATCTCTTTAAGGCTATTCGAGTATAGAGTTGGAAGCATTTATATTGATGTTATTTCTGATCCATCTGGAAGTTGTCGCGGCAATCAAACTACTGAGTTAGAATAGAATTCAATTCTAAATGATAAGTAAATCAAATATTATCTCATGCAGAGGATACAATGGTATCTGTAAGTCAAATTTGGACTTGTGTCGATGAGTTTTCCGAGGATAGCCAGGAATTTAAGTTCTGGCACCATGTCTTAGGATTTGAAGTTACCACGATTTTAAATAATCCTACTGTCAGGGTTTCCCTGTTACAAATCAATCCTGATATTCAAATTGGGTTTGTTGAGTTTCTAGAACCTGCTGCTTCGGACTTAGGAAGAGTTGCCTTTGGCATGCCTGGATCCATTTTTAGAATTACTATTGAAGTTGATCGTTTGGATATACTGGATGCTCAAATTCAGGCCTTAGGTCTAAACTCTAATCTCAGAAAACGTCCACACCTTGGCGGTGACTTAAAGGATAGTCTTCTGGTGGAAATGAAAAATATATCAGTACTCTTATTTTAAGGTGGATCGCATAAATCACCATGTGGACAGCTAGTCGATGATTCCGGTGGCAAGGTAGGAACATTGCAAAAGTCACCATGTAGACATGAAGTAGTCTGGTTGTTAGTAGATGGTATCCCTGTATCGCATAAGTCGCCGTGTAGACAGTTATCCGGCCCGTCACCACCACTCCCATCAAACGTATTAGTAATTGTTGGCGCTGGCTGCAAAGTATCCGGTAATAGTTGTTGTGTTGGAGGATTAGGAATAGTAGGAATGGGCGTAACCTCTACCAAAGATTGCTGTTCTATCCAACCTTTACTGTTATTTTGAGTTTGGATATTGAGCCACCATTGATTATGATCATCTTCATAAATAGCTTTGCCAATTATTGTCACTGACGCCCCATTCAACAGTTTGGGAGCACTAGTAGCCAAAATATCGGCATCTGGTGTAACTCTTACCCATACAAAATCAACTGACACCTGCATAATTTTATTAATATCGTTTGTCCCCAACGTTGCTTCGGGACTCGAAGTCACAATGTTAGTCTCTGTGAATATAACAGACAGCGTAGGCGTCCAGGATGGCGATACTTTTATTGCTGAAGGATCAGCCGATAGAGTTTGGCTCACGGCCAAGTTATAAACCACCGTTTGCGTTTGCCCTACTGCCAAATTAAAGACAGATGTCTGAGTATTTTCACTGCTGATGATTGACTGCTGCCGAAATTGCCATAAGCCCAAAATTAGTGCCACTACGATCACAATAAGTAAGAGAGGAATTGGCCTGATTGGAAACGTAGAATTCTCTCGCGGCTTTGCTTTGGGGCGTGGATTGATAGCAGGCATTACCCCCGTTAGTTGTTGAATAAGCTGACTTATGCCGCTTTCAAAATCCTTTGTGCAATCGATATAGGCTAGCGTGACAATTGCGGCAGGTACAATAGTCTTTTTTATCATTAGTGGAATAATTGGTTTTTGCGTTTGTTGCGCAAACGCGATTTCCTTTCGTACAAAACTCTCACTTTGAATGTTAGTCTCTTGACGGTGTATATCAGGTGATAATAAGACAATCAAATAATCGCACTGGTTTATTTGATCTTCTATTTGAAGCATAAGACTTTTATCGTTCTTTGCTTTTTTGTCCATCCATGCAGTAATGCCCGTAATGCTCTCCAGTCGGCTACAAATAACTAATGCCGATGACAAAGCATCTTTCTGGGCATAGCTTATAAATACATGCATATATCTGCCACTTCTTATTTTTGCATTTAATCATGGGAGCAAATTATGACAGCATTAAACATGACACGCAAACAATAAATTAAACATTGGAGGACTCCAAGTAACGTTATAGAATCTGTAATGATAATACTTTACGAACCAAACTCGCGCAGCACATGGCGGGCGATAACCATGCGCTGGATTTCGCTCGTGCCTTCACCGATGCTCATAAGGCGTTGGTCGCGATACATACGCTCGACGGGGAACTCGCTGCTGTAGCCGTAGCTGCCGTGAATTTGGACAGCGTTGTGACAAACCTTCTCGGCAACTTCGGAGGCTTTGAGCTTGCCCATCGCCGCCATCTTGCCAAAGTCTTTACCTGCGTCCTTCAAACACGCCGCGTGATAAACCAACATGCGTGCGGCTTCGATCTCAACTGCGGCATCCGCCAACATCCATTGGATAGCTTGATGTTCACTGATGGGTTTGCCGAAGGCGCGGCGCTGCTGAGCATATTTAACCGCTTCCTCGAAGGCAGCCTGTGCCAAGCCAATACTCAACGCGCCGATGCTGATGCGTCCGCCGTCGAGGGTTTGCATCGTTTGATGGAAACCACGCCCATCTTCACCGAGCAAGGCATCAGCAGGAACGCGCACATTATCGAAGGTCAGCATTTGCGTGGGCGAGCCATGCAAACCCATTTTTTTCTCGGGCGGATGAATAGTCAGTCCGGGCGTTCCCGGCTCGACCAACAACATACCGAAGCCGCGCGTTCCCGCTTCTTTGTTTAAGCGCACCAACGTTACGATAACCGGCGCAAACTTGGGGTTGGTGATCCACGCTTTGTTGCCGTTGATAACCCATTCGTCGCCATCGCGAACGGCACTGGTTTGGACGCCGCCTGCTAAATCTGAGCCTGCACCCGGTTCGGTCAAGGCCAATGAGCCGAGGAAGTTTCCGCTGGTCAGCATAGGCAGATACTTTTGTTTTTGGGCGTCGGTTCCCCAATTGCTAATCGGGCCGCAGCAAAGGCCATTGTGTGCAGCGAGTGACAGAGCCGTTGAGCCACACGCCCAACCGAGTTCCTCAATGGCAATGGCTGAACTCAGCGTATCCAAGCCCACGCCGCCGTAAGCCTCTGGCACTTGCAAGCCGGTTAAGCCCAAGCTCGGCATTTTGTGGATAGCATCCCAACGCATCTCGCCTGTGACATCGACTTCACCGGCGTAGGGTTTGATCTCTTTGGCGCAAAAATCATGTACCGCGCGTTGGTACATTTGTTGTTCTTGGTTGAGTTCAAAGTCCATGAAAGAAGTCCTTAGTCAATAGTTTTTAGTCGATCGATTTTTTTGCAGACAAAGGAATTATAGCGCATGCCACCATTCCTACTTGCTGTCTACCATCCAACAAAGTGAAGGTGAATAATCTAAAGACTACTGACTAACGATTACCGACTTCTACACGCCTATCGCCTGCCGCACGACTATGAGAATTACGAGACCGATGCCCCAACCGGCATATCCCGCTACGATGATTGGGATGAGCTTCCAACCGGCACGGGCGGCCAACCACGCGATCACCACAAACACCAGCGTCGGAATCATATTGAGGGCTAAGGCGCGGGTAAACTGCTCCATCTCGGCTTTGGTGCTGCTGCCATAGACCAACCAAATCCCCAGCGGGATATTGATGGGCATGGTGACGGCAATCGCAGCGAACGTTTTGGAATATTCGCGGATGATAGCGATGGCAATGATGATAATAATTGAGACGATAACGGGCGCGACTTTGCCCCACGCGATTTCCATAGCTCACTATCCTCGTGCGAATGATCCGTTGGCTCGGTCAAACAAGGGTAAAACGGGGTAAAATTTGCCCACGTTCATGATCAATCGTTAGCATTGTAGCCAATCAGACCCCATACCAGCTAGAGCAGGAGAAAGCGCAATGGCTCACCGTCTTCATAACTACACAGGCGAAAAAATTGATGTCTCCTACGACGCGGCACGTTGTATCCATGCTGCCGAATGTATCCGCCGTTTACACGCGGTTTTTGACAACAGCAAACGCCCTTGGGTGCAACCGGACGCCGGTTTAGCGGATGGTGTCGCCGCCACAGTTCTGCATTGTCCTTCTGGCGCGCTGCACTACGAACGCAAAGATGGTGGCGCGACCGAACCAACGCCCGAGCACAACACCATCCAACTCTCAGAAGACGGCCCACTCTACTTGCGCGGCGATTTCACCATCGTCAATGGCAGCGGCGAATGGGTGGTCAACGATACGCGGGCGGCGCTCTGCCGCTGTGGCGCATCGGGCAATAAACCCTTCTGCGATAACAGCCATATCACCATCGGCTTCAGCGCACCTACGACCATCGCTGAACCGCAATCAACTTTGGAAACACTCGACAGTGGCAAACTCAATATTGAAACGACGACCAACGGCCCGCTGCATATCACTGGCAACTTCACCCTGCTCAATGATGTGGGCGAAGTTATCTACCAAGGCACAGATGAATGGTTCTGCCGCTGTGGAGGCTCATCCAACAAACCGTTCTGCGATAACACGCACGCCAAGAACGGATTTACGGCAGAGTAATCAGTTATTTTTGGGACGCCACACCACTTCCCCATCATGCGGTAGGTTGTGCTGTGCCAAGCGCAGACTCTGGTTGGCGACATCCATCACGTACACGTCAAAGCGGGCGCTGTGATTACCTTTCAAAAAGGTAATTTGGCCTCCATCATTCGACCAGATGGGCATAATGTTCGTGCCACCGAGATGCGTTAGCTGCGTCACTTGCTCGCGGCAGCCCTTTGGCAACCGATAACAATCGGCCTCGACGGTATAGATTTCATAGTTGCCACCGCGATCTGAGGAAAAGGCAATTTGCTTGCCGTCGGGTGACCAATCCGGAAAGCTATCCGCCGCGCGATTTTGCGTCAGGCGCTGCGTGGTGCAGCCACCGATGCGCGTCTCATCACAGTCAATATTGATGACGTATAACTCAAACGACATCGAGCGATTGGAGATAAAAGCCAGTTGACGGCTATCCGGCGACCACGTGGGATAGGCATCAATCAAACCGTTACGGGTCAATTGTCGCACATTGCCATCGCTAACAGTGACCGTATAAATATCGCAGTTGTTTTCACAATTGGCCACGAACGCAATTTGACGGCTGTCCGGCGACCAAACCAGCGTCGTAACCGGAAAATCGGTTAGCCGGCGTTTATCTGTGCCATCGGGATGAATCAGATAGAGGCCGGAATTCGGTTGGTGGATGGCGGCAAAAGCAATCCATTGTCCATCCGGCGACCAAGCGGGTGCGTCGTTCGCGCCGCCGTTATCGGTTAGCTGACGCAGCGAGCCATCACGCAATTGCATCAGATATAAATCCGTACGCTGGTTGCGTTCGCTGTAGAAAAGCAACTGCTGACCATCCGGCGACCATGCCGGAAAGCCTTCATACCCCGGCGAATGCGTCAGGTTGACGACCGAGCCGTGATTAGAATCGGTGAGGAAAATTTCGGTGCTGCTGAAT